>JAQMYK010000039.1:4984505-4994848 GCA_030014345.1 Clarias buthupogon | reverse complement strand
TGTAGAAAATAAATCACTAAACAAAAACAAAGAAATTTGCAAGTGACCCCAAACTTTTGAACGGTAGTGTATATAAAAATCACCGGAGATCACCCAATACAAATCATCTCGATACCTGGGTGAGGATTCAATTTGGATTGTGATTCTGTACGCATCATGATTTTATATGAACTTTTTTTAGATTTTGTTAAAATTATAAACAAACTTAATGACTTCTACAATGTAGGACATGTTTTATATGTAAATATAATCGTTGATGCAGTAAATATCTGTAAAACAGTCTTTAAAGTGTCAGTGCTTTGCGACAGTCGGTAGGTTTTTCTACCATGTTGAAGTCTTTTGGACAGGACAGATCTTGTAATATGAAAATCAGTTTATTATATTATTAATTTCTTCTTTAATTTTTGTTTTATTATGCTGAAGCACTCGAAACTTGTCATTCGACAAAACCTGAACTTGTGTCATGGATGTTGAACAGTCAAAGTAACTATAAACAGATAAAAGCACACCATGTTGTATATGAATAAATTAATTATTGTAATCAATGGTGAATTTGTTTAGCATTAAAAAAAACAAACAAACAAAAAATACCTCAGGGGGCGATGTTATGACACCCCACTGTTGTTGCTTATTTTTCTAGAACAGCACGACTCAGTGCTTTATTCCTTACCGTTTCCCAACTGCTTGTGCCAAGGGTGCACAAACATTTGCACTTCAGATGTAAAGAAAGCGAATGAGCAGGAGAGAAAGAGAGAGCGAGAGAGAGAGAGAGGGAGAGCTGGGGATGAGTGTGAGGTGAGGAAGGAGTGAAACAGAGAAATGATTAAAATGAGTTAATGAGTTTCCGTGACACAGGCTGACAGCTGGGGGGGAAAAACTTCTGGGTCAAACAGAAAGTGTGTAGTGAGGAGTTTCACATAAACAAAAACACGAATAAGGAGTGAAAAAAAAATCCCTTCATCTGAAATTAATCATGCTGGTCATGTGTGAGAAGCGCGCCTTTTGGTGCTGATGAAGGCGGAAAACACGACCGGGGGGGGAGAACTCGGTGAGAGATTTTTAGTAAGTGATGAAGTGAAACGTCTGCTGGAGATCATCTGCTCGAGGTCAACAGCGGGACAGCATGATATTTTAGAAAGTATAACTCGATCACCTGGGGTACGTCTTACAGGATTTACACTGCGGGATTCATGTGACAGGAACTTTCCTGCGTGGCAAGTTTACAAGCGCCATCTAGTGTACGGTAATAGTAATGCAGCAACCATCTGAGGAATTTCCTCATCAGGAGATGAACAGAGTGATGCTACTTCAGGTCATCGTGAAGGAACGTGTTAGTAAGTGGACAGGACAAAACACGGCTGGGGCTGTAGCGTCCTGTCTGTCTGACGCTAGTGACCATGTTTATACACAAACACACGTACGTTAGAGAAGAGGTACATACCGACAGCTCTGAAGAGGCACGCACCGTCTTCCTTCATTTTTTTAATCACAAATCCTTTCTTTTCCCTAAGTGCTTTCTCGATCCAGTGCGCCTGCTGGAGAGAGAGAGAGAGAGAGAGAGAGAGAGAGAGAGAGAGAGAGAGAGAGAGATGGAGACCAAGAGAGACAGAGAGAAAGAGAGAGAGCGAGAGAGAGAGAAAAGGGAAAAGAGAGATTGAGACCAAGAGAGAGAGTGACAGAGCGTGAAAGTGGAAAGAGATGGAGAGAGAGAGAGAGTGAGAGAAGAAGTGAGAAAGCCAGAGATGGTTATAAAAAGAGTAAAAGGGGAGAGAAAGAGATGTGTAAAAAAAAAGATGAAGACAAAGTGAAAGAGAGAGTTAAGAGGGAGAGAAAAAGGACAGATGGAGACAAAGTGAGACAGAAAAGAAAGGAAAGAGGGGAAGAGAGATATTAAGACAAAGCGACAGGAAATAGAGAGAGAGAAAGGGAAAAGAGAGAGAGCAAGAGAGAAATGGGTAAGAGAAAGATGAGACAAAATGAGGTAGAGAGAGAGAGAGAGAGAGAGAGAGAGAGAGAGAGAGAGAGAGAGAGATGGGCAAGAGAGAGAGAGATGAGACAAAGTGAGAAAAACAGAGAGGGTGATAAGAACAAGAGAAAAAAGGGGAACAGAGAGAGAAGAAACATTACATTTCATCTGGGCCGAGGTGCCAAAACTTTTTAATTCACCACTAACCGAATCATTTCAATTATTACAGAAAATATGAGTCGAACAATGATTTACTGAGACACCTGTCAATCTCTCAATCTCACCCCTGGAGAGGTCAGAAGAGACCTGAAAGAAGGGATTAGAAACTCAGCACACTGTGAAGAGAAAACTGGGTGTTTAGCGCCCTCTGGTGCTCTACAGGGGGATTAGCAGCTGTTCCACACAGCAGCAGTACGACTAACAAAGCAAGTGACACAAAACAAAAAACAATACAGAAAATGTCACGTTGTGTCAGACATGAATGCATTTTATCATCGTAATATGTTAGATGTTTACTTCATACAAAAGAACAGTCTATAAGCCCCGCCCCTTCCCCGGTTTTTACTTTAAAAAAGGGACTCCACAAAGTTAATGTGATACCTGAATGACTTCCACTGACTGATGAAATCAAACAAATCTAAAATTTTATCAACCAAATGATATCTTGACTACACCTAAACCCAGATGGCAAGAAGACTGAGGAAGAGTGGAACCTCGTACATACGCTGTAAGATACTTGGAAGAAAGAGTTTCGCTCTATATAAGAAATAAAAATAATTATAATAATAAAAATAATAATAGCAGCATGGAGTGCTCCTGACACGCTGTTTGACAACATCAGTGCCACGTTTCTTATTTTCTTAAAGCAGAAGTCCGCAGGTTTATCTCGTAGGACGTTTCACTTTAAGCACTTAGAATATAATAAAACTGAATGAAAGGTTAGCAGAGTAGAAACATTTCATTTTAGATTTCAAATTACTAGACAAAATAAAAACATTTGCAAGCATTGTTCCAGCAGCACTACACCGTTACTTTGATCTCTCGACACTGAACTCCCCTTCACTGTCATACTCCACGTTTCTTAGTCTAAAGCAGTTATGGAGAGCCTCTTTTTAAATGATTTTAAATTAAAGGCTTTTGCACAGTCCTGTACATCGGTGAATGTGGCGCACACACTCACACACAGGACAAAACCATTATTAAACTGATGAAAAATATTCCATAAAATATTGAATCTAAATGCATAATTAACTAACAAAAAGCTGGTTTACACCTACATGGTGGACCTCGTTGTGTCTGATAAAGCAACTAGCAGGTTAAAGCCCTTGTGCTGCACCTGACACACTCCTATTAACAATCAGACGATTTACACGGAAATGGATTGGCACCCTGTCCAGGATGTACCCCGCCTCGTGCCCTAAGCCTCCTGTGATAGTCTCCAGGTCCCCCGTGACCATAAACACAGGATAAAGCGGTATAGAAGATGAGTGGGTGAGTGAGTGAGTGAGAGGGTGAGTGAGTGAGAGGGTGAGTGTATGTAATGTGACCTGTAGCTGACAATCTGAACAGATCACACGTCTAATCTAACTTGCAAGTGCAAAGGAATGCATTGTGTGTTCAGGTTCTCTGTTTAAAAAAAAAAAGTTACATTAAAATAATAATTGCCCAGCCAGTTCATTGGTTTGTCTCTTTCATTTCTCAGGGTTTTGATTTTAAATGTCCTGCGTTCCTTCGCTGGTGCGGTCAGGTTCCCTGTAGCCACATCACACCAACAGCAGCCTAAACGTTTATACACTGTGATGTTTTTATGGTAATAAGCACCGGAGCACAATTTGATGAGCACTGGGCTGTTGTTGAACATCTACATAATTTTTATTATTTTATTTATACATTTATTATAATATTTTTTTATGCAGTAATATTTTATCTTATTTAATTTGTTTCTTCTCATTCTTTTATTTTACAATATTTTTCATCTTTTTATCAGTTCCAAATAAAACTAAAGCAAGTGTTGCCTCTTTTTTGTTGTTGTTAGACAGTCCATTATCCTCTATGATTCCTAGTGCAAAGATTAATAAACAAGTGTTGTCTTGTGTTGTACTGATGAAAAAGTCACACGAATCACAATTTGACTGTTCAGACTGAGGCTGTACTGCCAAAAATAAATAAATAAATAAAAATCAGAGACTGCATTCTCTTGGTTTGGACCAGAGGCTGAAAGGATGCTAGTTTTGGTCGGCTAGTTTAAACTCCTGGTGCGATTAACGTTCACGCAGGCAGGCACCATCAGACCAAAAGACACAACAACAGAAGGAATGTGGATTATATACAGCGGTGTCTCTACAAGCTACAATCTCATGAACGGATTTATTAACTTGTAACATAATACACTGAACACTACACAAGCTCAGGTTCAGAATAATAGGAATAAAACGTCCCCAATGGACCTCATGTTTTTTTTTTGCGACTAGCTTTCATCCAGACAGCCGGCAGTGGAAACCGCCCCTAGACAAAATAATAAATAAATTAAATGAATTAAATTAAACAAGTGAGCATTAATCCTTTGATAGACTCTACCCGCTGAATCGGGCAGTGAACAATCTCAGGTCATCGCGATCAGATAACGCCGGTATAGACTTGGTTCGTTGTCACATCTTTAGTCCGTGCTGCGCTAACATTTCGATCGGACCACACCAGAGTGTGGCAGCCAACAGAGACCCTCCTTATCACCGCCAAGTGGTCTCGGTTTGCTTTTTTTAATTTTTTTTATTTGTTCAAGCGAACTGCACCAACAGAACAACCACACCATAATCCGTTTATAATCAGAGCAAACACGTCAAGTGTGAACACATCGCTAGAGTGGAGAATCACTCCTGGTGACAAAATGTCTAAGAACATCCATAGACTCTTGTATTTCCGGAAATTTCTCTTTGAAATTAAAATCCTAGTGAAGATAAAAAGCTACCCATGAAGAATCGTGGGCCCCATCTGAGGTTGAAAAGTAGTGAGGAGGACTTCTAAGAACCTTCAAAGTTTCTTAAGCAGAGAAGAGAAATGGCGATGAAGATGAAGACGAAGTACTTGCACTGAGACGCGCACACACACAAAAGCAACCACAATAACCGAACCATTTTACTCCAGTTGCAGATTAAGCAAAAACAAAACAACCAGCATGACGAATAAACTGAAAATAAATTAAAGCAAATAAATAAATAAATAAATGTGTGATTTTGGGTACAAGTCACAAACATGTCTGTTATTTCAAAGTAAATGCTTACATCAAAATGAAGAGTGATGCACACTTCACGCATTTTTCATACCTGCACCCGACCCAACCCCACTCTAATATTCCCAAATCAAGGCAATTCCATGACCTCCAACCCGCAAAAACCTCATGATGTACATTATTAGCATTAGACTGATAAATGTGACTGAGGAGCACAGACAGCACACAGCGAGGGCACGAAGGACAACTTTTCTCGTTGTTCCCGGCTCTCAGAAAGAGACAGGATCCAATTAAATATAACTCGTACGTGAAAAAATTTTAAATTAAAATAGGCTAAATGAATTGTTCCAGACTTGTGACAAAAAAAAAAAAACTGTTTTCGCACCAGTGGTGTAAATGCTGCGTGAACAAAAGCTACGGATACCATTTAGGGTAAAAAGTTAGCCTCTAAAAATAAATCTGTGCTCATGAGGTGTGTGTGTGTGTGTGTGTGTGTGTGTGTGTGTGTGTGTGACTGTGTGATGACAGAAAGCAAAAAGGGATTTTTAAAAATTTTTTATAGTTAATAACTAGCCTGACGCCGCATACACTTCGTCAGTCAGGGACTCCAACAATACTACCTGAACCCGGCTCACCCCATGGTTATGTTCACGGGTCCTGAACACGGGTCTACCTGTGCATCACCATCACACTGTTCCAGACTGGCGTGACTACTTTCAGGAGTAGGAGTAAGAGCTTTTCCTCAACATTTCCTCAAAGTAGGAAATCACTTCTATGTCCACCAAAATGTAGGAGGTTAGGAGTAGCGAGGAAACGGCGTTCAGGCAGAGACGTGCACAAAGGAGAGACGTTTTAGTAACAATGTGTGACACGGAGTTTTTTTATTTGTTTGTTTATAAACATTGCATACAGTATGCAGGTGGTCCTTTAATGAACATGTCGTATGCTCCACAGGTGACTGACACTTTACGTTTTTTTTTTAGTTACAGCGGAGATGCGGCTTCGACACAGCCACGATGTCGGAAATAATAAATCAAACTTTGCTCCTACAGCACCACAGATCATGCACAGATTTACACATTTATCCACCATGCGACGTGAAATCAAACAAAAACAAGCTGCTCATTGGAGTTGTGAGCATCTTCCATGGCACAAACATTAAATAAATAATGCATTTATATTACAGTATTTTAATGTGAAGCCTATTTTGCGTCTCTCCGTGTCATTAACAGTGACGTCATGCACTTTCCTTGGCGCAGTCCTACTCCTCGCTTTAGAGTAGGACGCTTCATGAAGAACTTTTATGTCCTACACTGAGCTAGGAATATTTTCTGTCCTGAATAAACTTTAAGCACGACTCCTAGGCGTGATTGAGACGCTTAGTTAATACGGGTCCAGATCTGAGTCACTTTGACGAACAGCATCAATGTAGACAAAAGCGAAAATCCAAACAGTTTTCTCAATAATTAAATAATTCATTATTTTTTCCTCAGTCTATTTAAACAGTTTGAATGACAATTGTGTGCGACGAATTAATGAAACAAAAATAATGTAAAAGCAAACAGAATTTAAAAGAAAAGTTTAAAAAATACTGCTTGTCTTACTTGTGCTGCAAAAATACCATTTCCAATCCTGCGCATTACCTCTTGTGGCGTATAAGTTTAAAAGTGTAAAAATATTACGCTACAGCGAAATAAGATGCACAACAAACATTATCGAATCAGTTAATAATTCTGAATCAGTTAAACTCTCAACAAAAACTAGCTGATTAGCAATCAATCAATTATAAAAATCTAGTTCATACCTGCAATTAAGTCTAATTTACTGTTTGCCAAACAAAAATGATAGACATTAAACTGTGGTTTCATCTCATTTAGCCTTTCTAGAGATATCACAAAGCTCACAGTGAAGCAATAGAGATTGAAGCTAGTACCAAGCGCGCCACGTGACAAGTAAACCAATAAATCAATAAACAAACTATAAAAGTCTTGCTAGTGTGAACACAAGGTGACAAACGGGCTGATAGCATAACCCCTGTCCAAATAATATCTAGTAACCTTTTAATCCTATTTCAGACTACAGTGAGAAAGAGTACTCAGAATAAGGCTCGTAAAGCATAAGCAGTGGGTTTGTGTTTTGTGTTTAGTATTAATTATAGTGGTGGAAAGCACAATGTACTGTATATACTAACAGAAAAACTGTTTATTATTGAGGTCTAATAGTTGTTAGTCTGTTTAAAAAGGGTTTAACAGAGACGTCAAAGACAGAAAACTATTGAGTGTAGAGAATAATAATTTTTGATGCTCCGTGTCTCTCAATGCAGCTGCGAATATCTGTTCCGTCCTTGTGTTTAGCAGCAAGTATACACCATCACTGCATGCATTAGTGTATATTAATAATTTTAATCAGAATAAGGTAAACGTCTCACACATATGCACAGTTAATTAAACCTGACGTGTTGATTCCAGCTGTTACACAGAAAAGACTGAAAGCTAACTTAGAATTATCCTAGTAGTGTGTCAAGAATGAGCAAGAAAACCTTCGACAACAAAACATTCTACACTATAAACAACGTATTTAAATTACAAACTACCTATAAATAAATAAATAAATAAAAAACTCTGACATTTACCTTATACTGATAAAAACAACAATGATATAAACAAAAACATGTGATGAAGTACTGTAGTTTCGATGAGTGTTCAAAAAGCACGGGTGCGATTCGTCGTTTTCTTTTATATTATTGTTAAAATTCCATTTATGTTTATTTACTTTAGGGGCTGTAAAATAAACATAGAAATAAAATATTTATTCCTTTTTAGTTTTTATTTAGTTGTTTGTTTTTTACACAAATCCTGCTGATCCAGTATACAGTATGTGTGTGTGTTGACATTTATTTTACACATAAACTGGTGGCTACAGTGTCATTACTTTGAAATAACATTATCTATCCATCTTTTTATCCATCTTTAAAACAACCTCATTCTATTTATGTTCATCAGCTTTATGTCATACACTTTACGTCTTATAAAATAAATACTTTTTTTTTTTTTAACAAGAGAAGTGAATGTCATGTCTAGACAGTATTTTTTTTTTTTTTTACTTGAGTTTAATAAATGTTTTGGTTGGGTGGGGGGGAGGGGGGGGGGAATTGAGTGAGAGTCGTGATCTAAATTCCCAGAGCGACGAAGCATGCTTCATATTTTAGGAAGAATCGTGTGGCCCTAGTGTGTGTATGTCTGCGAGTAAATGGATTTTACAGTTAAACTGGTGATTAAAGTGTCCCCTACCTACCTGTCTGTCTGTCTGTCTGTCTCTAAAACAAGCCCAAGCTTCCTGAGTACAAGTGAAGCCTTAACCCTGCCTGGAGTGACAGGAGGTCCATTACAGTGACACTTCATTACGTTTCTCAAATTAGTATTTTGTTTTTAAATAATAATAATAATAAAAACATACTTATTTGCTAACTTACACCATGTTATAAACTTTATTTAAACCTTAAAACCTGTCTGCTACGTAATAAAAACCGAGCAAACGTCAGAAGTCAGCGTTTCTTGCTAGCTATAAACAAAGCTAGCTCATTCAGATGGAGTTCAGCAGTGCTAAGCTAAATCAACAACGCTAATTTATTTGTTACTTTCTCTCTATATATACACACATACAGATATATTTCTTTTTTCCAATCAGGTGTCCAATAGCACATTGATAAAGTTATGTAAAGAATTAATAAATGTTCCAGGTTGTATTGTATTTTTGTTGTTATTGACATTCATGGCTGTAGTTCATTAGCTAGCTAACTAGCTAGTTAGCTCCATGAGAGTGTGTGTGTGTGTGTACCTGTTCAACCGTCGCCGGATCTTCGGACTGCAGCCTGGACGCGTTCTCGTACTCATCCTCGCTGTTATACCCGGCGCCTTCCTCTGGATCCGAGCTCGTCCCGACCCCGCCGCCTCCCGACACCCCGGGTCCGGTGCCTCCGCCGGCTACTCCGCCGGTGCAGGTCGCCTGACGCCGGCGCTTGCTGAGCCCCGGGCCGGAGCAGCAGCTCCCCATCCCTATCCCGACAGCACCCCCGCATCCTACACCACCCGTGAGCTCTCCGCGAACCCCGGAGATCCCGCTCCCGTCTCCCGGCCCAGCCGGTGAACCCGAACCCACGGGCGGAGGCGAGGCCTGCTGCGGCCGCGAGCTCGACTCGTTTCGCCTGTCCTCCCTGGACGAAGGCGGAGCGGCTTGGTACGACCACGGCGGCGGAGAAGCTCTGGGCCTGGCGCCCGTCCGCACGGCATGGGAATGCGGGTGCGGATGCGGGTGCTGGTCGGATCCACTCCGTCGGTCCGGTTCGTCGGTGTGATCGGAAACGCCAACGGACGAGCTCGGCTTCTTCTTGGGCAGAATCGTCATGTTGGCTAGCTTAGCTGTCTATTTAAAGCAAGATTGGGGTCGGGGGGGGGTGGGGAGGAAGGGGAAGGGGGGGCGCGCGAGTCCGCCTTTTAAACGTTTCGATCGCGAGACAACCGGAGCGACTTCTTCTTTTTTATTTCTCCGCGCGCGCGTCTTCGAACTTTTTTTTTTTTTTTTTTTAACCGAAAAGCTGTGGACGGCGTTTTATTCTTTCTAACGTTAAAAGGCGACGCCGCTGGAAACAAAAACAAAGCCGCCGCTTCCCGTCCGCCGTCCGCTCTCCACTTTCCACAAAACATCAACACACACACACACACACGGGTGACGGCACGCACACGTCACTTCCTTTTTGCACATGTTTTTTTTTTCTTCCCTTTCCTTCATCTCCTTAGTGTCCCCTAGGCAACGTCCACTATTTCATACTGGCGTACTAAACAGTACACTATCCGCGCGCTATCATATTAGAACACTATCTCCGAGAGGGATAAAAAATGTCACGTGACTATTTATAATTTGTTTTTGATAGCGGTTATGTAGAGGGGCAATCCATGGCACGGGGGTAAAAGCACCCCAATTAGATCGACTCCTCCCAAACACACACATATACACGAACACACATAATTGTCACTATTAAAAAAAATATATATATATATATATATATATTTTTTTTTCTGTCAATGTGTTTTCTTTATTTTCATGAGCATTTACGTTGGTAGATTCTCACTGAAGGCATCAAAACTATGAATG
>JAQMYK010000039.1:4931319-4950412 GCA_030014345.1 Clarias buthupogon | reverse complement strand
ATGGACATTGTCTCAAAGCAGCTTCACAAAATGAAAGAAAAATTTACAAAAAATTAAAGAATTAATAAAGTGTTTATAGTGTGTATAAAGTGTGTATATAGGCCTCATAACCTTATAAACCTTAGATTAAACGCAGAAGACTGCTCTCTAAGAGTGCTGTGATCTTGCACATCCACACACTTCTGCCTACACTGTCGACACTCGGCAAAAACATCTTTTTTAAGGTTTTAAAGCGTCCTCCCTACAGTCCTGATTTCACTTCATCAGTCTTTCACCTGTTTGGTCCCCTGAAAGCTGCCATATGAGGACCAAGATTCACTTCTGATGAAGATGTGAAGACAGCAGTGCATTTATGGCTCAAAACATTTTTTTTTTATGAGGGAATATGAAAGCATGTTGACAGATGGACAAAGTGTATTGAAAAGCATGGAGATTATGGCGAAAAAATTATGTATTTGTCTCTTTAAAAAGTTAATTAAAATAAATTCTATAGCCAGAGTGCGGATAATTTTTGACTCACCCTTGTACAAAATCTGTTACCTGCAAAAGCGATCACTAGCATTACTCTGATCATATATGATGCCTTTCACTGAAGATATAAAACATGTCCCCTTCAGGACACTACATAAGGAACAAGTACAGATTGGTACCTTTATTTCTAACAGTACAGTGCTGGTATTATATTACATTAAAGACATGTGTGTGTGTAGTCTTGTCTTAATATGTACAGTATTAACCATTTTTTAAAAATAAAGCAGCGTACTTTACCAAACCCAAGTCGCACAGGATGCAAGAGTGTACTCGACCTACTGTGTTTGTGCTGTGTGTGTGTGTGTGTGTGTGTGTGTGTGTATGCGCGCACAAGCAAACCTGATCATTACCGACTATCCTCGGTGCAATTTTCTTGCACACTCAGATTCCAACCACATTAAGCCTTGCAGTAATCCACCCTCATATATATCCTCACTGCTGTAACACTGTGGCCTGATTTCATTCGCGGCAGGTTGGAGGTGCGCATGTATTTGTCAGGAACACCGATTACAAGCACACCAACTTCAGAACACAGCGTTTCAGCGTTGGAGTGACATGACAGGAGAAAGACACGAGAGAATTTACAAGGAATATTAAAATGTATCTCATATACTGTACACACACAAACACATGCAAACAGCAACTGAAATCGGTTGTGTGTGTGTTTGGGGTGTATATTGCACCTGAACACTGATTATAAACATAGGCAAGTATTCGTAAGCATTTAAAAATGATTGTACCTGTCATTGACAGGAAAGGATTTAAATAGTTACAAATATTCTGATCAGCTTTAATGTGGTCAGTGATATTATTATTTCAGATTGAAGTCCACGTACATGTCCGCCCGCAACAAAGATGTAGCCCTTAATTTTTTTAAACTGCAATTTCACAAAATTCTGTTGGGTGTGACATCATTGTATATACCTGTATATGGTATTGGTTTCCACTGGATTGGTGGATAAATATTAGGAAATTGTACAAAATTGACCGTCAGGTTCACAGCTAAATTTTTTATCTACTGTCATTTCATCTTATTACAATCAATGAGACACAGATCATATAGAAACGTTTATGTTTACGCCTTGTTTACAATAAGTTGTACTTCTTTCATTGTCAGCCAAATACACTCCCAGTTCAGTGAATCACAGATGAGAAATCGAAAAAGAAAATCGAATAACGATGATGTTTTGACTTGAGCGTGTTAAAATTACTAACTAATCCCAGTAAAAATATTCAGTTGAGCTTTTTTTAAAATTCATATCTATCGGTGCAGGTGCTTGTTTACATTGAGCAAGTAGCTTAATAGTAGCTTATTTTAAAATAGCCGGCACATAAGTGTTCATAGCATCGCTTTTACTCAACATTTTGATTTAACTTATGGTGCAGGTTAAACTTCAGGCAGATTTTTTAAAAAAACTACTGCAAAAATTTCATTAAATTCTCTCCAGCCAGACAGACAGACAGACAGACAGACAGATAGACATACAGACATACAGACATACAGTCAGAAAGGCAGACAGACGGACAGGCAGACTTACATAAAGACTTAAATACATACGGTCAGACATACATACATCCAGACAGACATGCAATCAGACAGACAGACAAACAGACATAGTCAGACAGACATGCAGGCAGACAGACGGACAGGCAGACTTACATAGAGACTTACATACAGACAGGCAGACAGACAGACATACAGTCAGACAGACAGACAGACAGACATACAGTCAGACAGACAGACAGACATGCATATATACATACAGACAGACAGACATACAGTCAGACAGACAGACAGACATACATATAGACAGACAGACATGCATACAGACAGAGAAACAGACAGACAGACAGACAAACAAACAAACATACATAAATTCGCTCGCTTTGTGAGATTCATTCAGAACTCGGTAATGTGTTTGTATAGATATGAAAGCAGCTTTGCATTTCTAAATCAACAAAGAAATATATTTTTCCAATAATTAATAATACAGCGCAGGGCCGTTTGCAAGGCAGTGCTAGTTTGTTAGCTAGCTAGCTGTGCTAGCTTTTTTGCTATTAATTTGCTACTTATTTGCTATATCATAATTAAAGAGTATTAAAGTGCGTCTGAAATGTAATAAATGACGCGATCAGGACTGACGATTGTTTTTTCCGTCTGTTTCCTCAGATCTGTTGGTCGGTTTAGCGTTAGCATTTCTCTCGATCTGCTGCTCTCAGTTTGGAACTGAAGCAAGCTGCAATTCTGCTGAACTCTCAAACGTACAAAGCATTTTTACATCCTAGTTGGGATTTTTATGCACTTTAGAAGTCTAACAGCTAGATCTAATTAATGATAAACGGTGCAAATGAGGCGTTTAATGGCTTAAGATAAAAAAGGGAACATGGCTAATGGGTTGTAAATCCTGACACAAACATCCTAATATGCTGTACAAGCCCGGAGCCTGAGTCACAGGAAGCTAACTACGATTAAATTCGTTTTAAACAGCTGTATATTTAAGAGCCCAAGAGTGTGTAAAAAGGACAGGGGTGAGAGATTTACTACACGATTAAAAAATAAATAAATAAACTAAAAATAAATGAGATTTGTGCCATTTGTGTTCTATATCACTGCTGCAGATTGAAATTAGTGCATGATGAGAAGATATGGGAATCACCGGTCACCTCCCGATATGATATTATAACCATTCTGATTCTATAAGCATCACGATTTTATAAATATCGCAATTCAATGTTACATTTTTCCCAGATTTTGTTGGAATTTAAAAAAAGTGTAATAGGTCAGTGTGGCGATATACAGTATGAATCACCGCATAGAAGAATCATGATTCATAACTGAATCATTTTTTAATCTCTAATAGTGAGTGCATGCATGTTAAATGGATGACAGACATTCATAGGTGACAAGCAGTCATTAATCAGTTTCCACCTCCATCTCAGTTTTTTCTTTCCAACTGCTTTTTTCTTTCTTCAAAAACACACACTGTACTATAAGGCTGGACAAAAAACTTGTATTTTAAAGCTGCATTAAAACATTTTTTGCTTCAAGTTTTTATAGCTTCAACTCTGAAACAGAGCAGACTTATTCCTCAAATGTTGTACCATGTGACCTGACGTACCATGAACTGAGCGAATATTAACACGACCCAAACCGTCGCCTGTAGTGAGAAGATTTGAGCCATTAAAGGAGTTCCTGGTAGTCCGATCATCTCTCTGGTGTACTAAGAAAACTTTGCACCATGATGGTATCCAAGCACTAGTGAAACTCTTTGATAAGTGTGTAAGTCCAGCAGGGGATTATACAGAGAAATAAAGGAAAGTTTTTACTCCCATAATTGTGTTCTGTTATTCTGTACAATCTGTTTGACTTGGGAAAATTCCCAATAACTTCATTAACGAATAAGGCGAAGGAGCCATGACCTCACCTGCGAGCGCATTTATCAGCACATATTTTCTTCTACGAGTGGCTAATGAGTCGCTACGGTCCAAAGATCAGAAACAACCGACTAATTATTTAACCAGCTGTTAATATTACTACTTTCTCATTAATGTATTCATTTATTCATTCATTAATTCATATTCTATACCTTTTACCCTGAGTAAGGTCATAAGAGGCCTGGAGCATATCCCAGGGAGCTCAGGGCACAAGGTGGGGGAAATCCTGGATGTGGTGCCAACATATCACAGGGCACAAGCACACACACACTCACACACAGTGAGAAACTCGGAAACACTTATCAACCTACAGGGCATGTCTTTGTGCGGTTGGTGGAAACCGGAGACCCCAGAGGAAACCCAAAAACCACAGGGAGAACACGCCAACTCGTTTTCTCTTGCTGAGTTATATGGTGCCTTTTTGTACTTGGTTTCATCTGCGTGTTTTCACAAAGCTTCAATGTTCCTGCAGAGGAAAATTGTCTGTTGTCTGTAGATGCTAATTAATCTAGCTACTGAACTGAAAAAAACAAAAAAAAAAACATTCAAATTGCACCTTGACCAATTCATGAAGTGTGTAGGTTGATGTCCTTTAGTCCAATCTGTTTTGATTACTAATCAGACTATATTTAGGTAACACATTAGTGAAGGAGTCTTGACAAGAGACTACAAATTTACTCCAGTTACACACACAGCCTGTTCACAGTGGTCACGCTGAATCACATCCATCTGCTGAAACACACACAGAGCCAAAACTGATAGGACTGACCGCTCAGAAGCCCACATTACTGCGATGCAGTGTTTCTATTCGAACATACTGCTTAAATTGAGGAGTTATTTGATTAAATGTAATTAATGTTTTTGTTAAAGTATAAACCATGATAACGCCGGTAAAATATAAAATATGAATATGAATAAAGTGAATCAAATAAATAATATTTTACACAGCGTCTTGGTACACGTGTATTTCCTCTGAAAATATGGGAATCTTGATAGCAGTTACCTCACCCATGCGTACTCATTAGGGAAGTTATGACCGTGATTTAAAAAACGAAGCATTATAAAAGCATTTACACAGTTTATCAGTCTTTGTATATGTCTAGTCTATAATACTAGCCTGGATCAATGCGAGTCACATTATAATAATCGAACATAACCTTCAACGGCCATTTTAAAGACATAACTCATCCCTGAAGACTCTTTGAGAAATAGAAAAAAACATTATTTTATCTGTCTTTCTTAACCTTTTTGCTAGGTTGCCTCAAATTAATTACATGGACATATTAAATGCATATAATGATATTTATTTAAGGCTACTGAGAGGCATGGAGCTTTTTAATTCCTAATTCCTAATCCACCCACTGAACGCATTTGAGTCGAACAGTACTGAGTTGTACCGTATAAATACATATAACATTTATAGACATTATACATTTTAATTATTGATGTTAACAAACTGGATATAAACAATAAATACATGCATACTCTTTCTTGATATTGTTGTGAACCATAGATTTTTTTGTACATTTGGTTCATATCATATACTGTACAGTCCAATCTGATTTAAAAGTACATCATCGGATCTTAGGATCCACTCTTGTACCTGTAATTACCTTTCGGACAAATGCTTTAAAGGTAAAGTACATGCAAACATTTTCAGGTAAAAGATACACACACTAAAAACATGACGGAAAACAAAAGGTGCACTTTACAAATATTTTTTTTTCTGAAAGTGTATAACAACTTGATCACGAGAACGCTGCTTTGTGATTTCCACCACTGTAACTGAAACAGGAGAATATCCCATACTCCACTTTGAGCACTAAAACCTTTGATGCACTGTTTTAGAACCTTATTGTTTTTACAGATTGCTACATTCAAATTAAACGTGGCTGACAAGATCATATAAGATCAAATAAGATAAACATCTGCCGGGTCCTCGGTGGGAAATTAAAGCATTAAAGCGGCATGTTCGAAGGCTGACCAATAAATATAAATATAAATAGTTAGTATCATTGCTTGATTATCTTGATTAACCATCTCAGTTATCCTGGGCAAATGTTTCCATCGCAAACCAGACGATCCTCTGGTGGGACCTCAAGAGCTCAAGAGGCTCCATTTTTTTTTTTTTGTATGAAGTGGGTCAGATGGAGAAAACCCGAGGTAGCTTGTATATTAAACACATCTATACAATTCAGTCTTAAAAAAGTGTGTGTAGTTTGCTTTGGTTATGTGCCTGTAGGTTTAGAATTAGATGATGTATAGGTTTTAAAAGATTTGAAGAAGAGGAGCTGTCCGGTGCTGAATCTGGTGCTGATGCTGAGACTTCAAACTTCAAACAAATCAGTTTCTAGGCTACAGGATGCTGATCTAGGAAACGGTTGAGATTGAAACTTTAAGTGTGTGTATATATATATATTTGTGTGTGTGTGAGTGTGATAACGTATATGAAAATGAGCAGTGAAGTGAAGTGATAAAGTGCCGCCCTCACCTCCATGCGACGCGGGATGGCTCCGATGCGCGGTGGGTTCCGGTCCGTGCGTTAAATGCGATGCTGCTGCTGGATGCGTTTGTTTGTTTGTTTGCTTGATTTTTTAAAAATCTATTTACGTCGTCTCTACTTTCCCGTCGTCTTAAATCTCTCTCTCTCTCTCTCTCTCTCTCTCTCTCAGCACAACCTCGACGTGAAAACGCTCCGGCTCTCCTTCTCTCCTTCCCTTCCTTCCTCCAGCTCTATTTCAAGCGCCCTACGCGCCTCTAAAGCTCCGCCCCCTCTCGCCATTTAGCCGCGCTCATTAACCAATCACCTCTCCGAACGGGTTGGCCCGGTCCAATCGTATTTCTCGAGGCGGGCATGGGCTGGTCTCACAGCGATGATGTAATGGTCCTGATCTCAGGTCGGGCGCTCCTGCGGCAAAACACACACACACACACTCACACACACACACACACACACGTATACACAGATTCCCTCATCAATAGGTCATACACCAGGAATAACCATCTCAAATGATTCCTGTAAAGGATAATGACGTCAGCACGGATGGGAAAACTCACCCTCTATACTGCTTATCCCTGTACAGGGTCAGTGGGAGGCCTGGAGGACTATCCTACTAGTGGACTATGGGTATGAGGTGGGGTACACCCTGGACAGGGCGCCAATCCATCATACACACACACACACTAGGAGAATCTGGAAACACCAATTATTCCAATCTGGACTGTGGGAGGAAACATGGAGAACTCGGAGGAAACCCACCAAGCATGAGGGAGAGCATGCAAACTTATACACGTACAAAGACCCGAGGGGGAATCGAACTCTTGACCCTGGAGGTGCGAGGACTCAGTGCTACTATACCACCATGTTGCACTGATAGGAAAACTGACCGTTATGAACATTATATTAGCATCTTTGCCCAAAACTTACAGTAAGGGTGCATCTACATGACATGTGGCACATTAGGTGACGTATACTCCCCGCCCTGGAGATATAACCCTCGTTATTTATAGGGTCCGTTTGCCAGCTGGATACCTGATTGTATCCAAGCACGTAGGGGTGAAGGACCTTTCTGAAGGGTACAACAGTATAGTAGCCCGGTGGTGTAACTGGGGATCTCCTGATCAGCAGTCCAACACCTTATGTTAGAGTGGCTTAGCTGTTAGAACTGTTACCTCGCACCTTCAAGGTCAGGTGTTCAAATCTCACCTCCAGTCTGTTTTTGTTGAGTTTGCATGTTATCTCCAGTCTTTGTGGGTTTCCTTCAGGTATTCCAGTTTCCTCTTGAAGTTCAAAAACATGTGTATACAAATAAGAAATACATTTCTTCATCAATACCATGAAGAGTGCTCTTACTGTACACTTAGTGTGGTGTATTGTTCAGCTGGAAACATAAACATAGTGTGTCTTTAAAGCGCAAGGTGTCCCAAAAAAATTTACATCATTTGAAATATGAATATTTGAGTAATTACATGTCCTAGGCAAACATTATGTTGAAAAATAAAAGATTTATTTATCAAAATTCCAACAATAAAATAAAAAAACTAAAAGATTACAAAGCCCACTTTATAAGTGTATAAGAAATGTATAAGACATGTCCCGCTGATGGAACTGTCCCAACGACAAGTACAGTTTGGGACGTTTTTTTCTAAGAGTGTGTGCTGTGAGCATTCTCCTTCATATAATAATAATAATAATGATAATAATAATAATATGATTATTGCACATCTGAGGTTTTTCATATTATTTTTAATAAAGTCTAATATAACACATATCATAAACACAAAATGCATTGCCTTAGGGGAAACAAGATTACCAGAGACTGTTGGAAATTTTCAACAGTAGATAAACATTTTTATATCACATCCCAGCTTTGCTTCCTGATTGATCTAAAAGGGCAGATTCATTTTCTATAACAGCAGCGCTGACATTTGCTCTAATACTGTACATTCCCATTTCTATAGCCGTACACCACACAATCTGTGCAGAACAATAAACAGCAACTTCATAATCAAACTGGTATTTTCTGGTTTCTTCAAAACAAATATGAAGTGGAGAAAAACAAATCTATTATAAGGTTATTGGTGTTCCAAATATCAATAAATAATATGTATGATATCGTATGTAATTAATATAACTTGTAATCACGTACAAATTGCCAAGAAATAAGAAGAATCATATACTTCAGGATGTGCTCCACTTGATGTCAAGCCTCATTGCATCACTCAGTTGTTGATTATTTTCTATAACCGAGTGCCCTACTGAGTGTTTTATTGCTTACTTAATTTCCTACCATTAGCCAAACTCACAGCATTTAACATCATTATTATTATTATTATTATTATTATGACATTAAGATTTGTTAAATTATTATGCAGATAGATTTTTAAAAATCTGCAGAGACAGACATGTATACAGTACATGCCTACGTCCTTGGGCTTGCAGTCCAAAACTGGATTACTGGGTCAGTGAGATGATTAACTCAGCTTAAGGTCCTAATCATCTTCAGATCTGTGCTTTTCACTGTTTAACCACCCTAGATTCATCTGAAATGAATAAGCATCTTCCATCCATCTTGTTAAATTTAGAATCACACATTCAGCCGAGGAATGAAATAAATCACTTAACAAGGACCAAAAAAAAAAAGCAGCATTTGTCACTGTAACTGTAACATGATGTTCTTTAAAAGCTTGTCTTATAAACCCGAACGTCTCAGCTCTAGTCCTGGAGACCCTGGGAGTTCGAACATTTCCCTACTGCAAACACACCTGATCCCACTGATCTGCTAATGATCAAGCCCATAATGAGATGAATCACATATGAGTCAGATGTGGGAAAAGAGAAAACTTCAAACTGTGCGGACCAGCGGGTGAGATCCTCTGCCTTTAATTATCTCAGCATTTTTTGAAAAAAAAAAAAAAAAAAGAATAAAGCTGCAATTAAAGTATGAAGAAGAAAAAAAAAAAAAGACAGCAGAGTAACAATATTCTCCAGTACGACAAGGGAATATGAGGGATGTTCAAGACAAACCGGGACTTGATGATGATGATGTAAAACTGATTTACAGAAGACTTTAAGCACAGTACGGTGATGAGACTCTTAGTGAATGATGACCTCGGTCGAGGTTGCTTGGAGCTCACTGCAGTCGTTCCCGCGAACATTCGGCGAGTGGAACCCCTGATCCTTGGAAACCGATGTACGACTTGCTGCCAACTTATAGAAGAGACGTGTCTGTCTGTGTGTGTGAACTCAATCATTCACCAACACCACTTGCACATTACAGGAACTCGGCTGGATGTTATTGCCACATCCACTGTATAGTCCTGACCTCGCTCCAAGACATTTCTACATATTTGCGCCATTAACGGAGTTCCTGGGAGGTCAATGTTTCAGACGTGAATCGGACAGAGAGTCCGATCATGGCTCTGGCATACTGAGAAAACTCGGGGGATTATATAGAGAAATAAAGGGAATTTCTGTTATTCTGCACAATCAGAAGTCCCGGTTTGACTCGAACACCCGTTGTAATTCTGTGTGCGGGGGAGGGGTGTGTCTGTGTCATAAACTCATCAATCTC
This sequence comes from Clarias buthupogon, assembly GCA_030014345.1. Lineage (NCBI taxonomy): Eukaryota > Metazoa > Chordata > Actinopteri > Siluriformes > Clariidae > Clarias > Clarias buthupogon. The sequence goes on along the minus strand of JAQMYK010000039.1, from coordinate 4,940,372 downwards.
CCAATTGTAAAGATGATTAAACACCATAACATCTCATCGAAGACTGTTTGCGAATTACAGCAGCCTGAAACCGTGTCATTAAGCCCATAGTGGAAGATTAGAGGATAATATCAATAATGAGAAGGTGTGACTGTGTGTGTGTTTGGCAGGAAAAAGGAAGTCCCTAGTACTGATTCATCCAAAGATTCCTAAAGTTGCACATTTGTGAGACAACCACTGAGTGGTTGGAACAGACGAGAGGGGAAATGAGGTCGCTGCTGAGGTTGTTACATAAACAACCAGTTTTTACATTTTTAAATCGTATATTTAGGCACTATGCAGGCACTATTTAATTTAATCTACATCATTTCATTTCATTTGATATAAATAACTGAGGGGTGGCTCAAGCCTTTTGCACAGTACAGTATGCCTCCTTTTTGGCAGTGCATGATGGGACAGGTTTAGCTAAATAATGTCAGCTTTATTCCTTTTCCATGAAAAGTCCCTGGATCACCTTGATGATAGATATAGACAGTATACTGTATACTGAGTAATGCACGAGTATGTGCAGAAGTGTTGCAATTGGAGCTGAGACAAGGTGTCCAGCAACACAAACAGGGCTTATTACACTCCGTAATTATACACCATAAAGCGATCGTCTTAATTAAAAGAAGCAGACGGATCATGCAAATTTCCTCCCACACACAGACCTGTGGATATCATACCGCCTCTTACACTCCATCATACACGGTCACGAGTCTTTAAATTTGCCCTGAAAATCCTGTTCCTAGTGAGATGATAAGGAGAACCTCTCAAACATTTCTCAGTCAGAAAACTGCATTTTCTTTGCATTTCTAAAAATAAAGCTGGATGGAGAGCTTTAAAACCAAGACGTGAAGTTTCTTGGTGAAATGTAGAAGTAAAAAAAAAAAGCTGCGCCATAAATTCAGCATGAGGAGGAAAGTAATTATTTTGTTAAATTTAGCAACGAAACCAACAAAAAATATGCTTTTTTTATTTTACTGGTGGTGGTGGAGTCTGTGATTTACTATATGAGGGTGAGTCGAATAGAAACCTTAATATTTCTTTGTACTGTTTATTGCATCGACTGCAGGTTTCATTTCTCCACATAATTTCCTGTTTATTCAGTACAGATGTTCCAGTGTATTTGTCTTACCTTTTATCTCGAAGAATCACCACGAATGGAAAAACATTTTATCGAATGTGAATGTTTACATGATGATTAAAATATTGATTTCGTTAAAACTATTTTAATATACCATATACGTATACAGTACAAACACCAATCAGCCATAATATTCAGAGACCAACATTGATTTTCTTTTTGTATTGAGATCTGTGCAGGGGTGGGATATACAGGATGAGGCAGCAAGTGAGCAGTCAGTCGTTGAAGTTAATGTGCTAGAAACAGGGAAAATGGGCACGCATTGACGGCGGATCTAAGAGATTGGGTTAGACCATCCCGAGAAACATCTGACTTCAGAGGTGTTCCTGGTATGCGTTGATTTGTACCTACCAAAAGTAGGCCAAGGAAGGACAACTAGTGAACAGGTGACAGAGTCATGTGCATGCAAGGCTCATTAATCTGCAGAGGCTGGCCTGTTTGGGCTAATCCAAATCCCGCAGAAGAAGAGCTAATGCAGCACAATTTGCTGAAAAAGCTATTTCTTGCAACGACAGGATTTTGGCAGACACCCTTTATCCAGAGCAAAGTACATTTTTATGTCATTATACATCTGAGCAGTTGCTCAAGGGCCCAATAGTGGAAACGTGGTCATGCTGGGGTTTGAACCTGAGACCTTCCAATCAGAAGTTCAACGCTGTAACCTCTAAGCTACCCCTGCCTCATCACAGCTTGCTGTGTATGGGGTTGTGTTCCCACAGACTGATCAGAGTGCTCACGTTTACCCTGGAAAGCACCACCAATGAACATTAAACCTACTGTGAACCATGGCGCAATGGAAGAAGATGCCCTGATTTAATGGAACGTGGTTGATGGAGCAGTGGGGGCGGTATTGCAGGTTAGTGATGCGCGGGTCGTCTGGTAACCCGCGGGTCGGGTTGGGGCGGGTAAAGAAATTGTCACTTTATTTGAATTACAATGCCTAGTATGTCTATTTAATGGTCGCGGGTGCGGGGCAGGTTGTAAAAATGGATACAGTGGTGCGGGGCGGGCTGGGGTGGGCCAAATAATTTCATAAAAGCGGTACCCGTGGGTTGGAAAAATACCCGATCCGCGCATCACTATTGCAGGTACAGTATTGCAGTTTTCTCAGAAGGGTAGCTGAGAATCTAGTAAGGATGTCACCAGGACGCCTCCCTAGGGAAATGTTTTTGGCACGTCCAGTTGGGAGGGGGCAGACCAAGGACTAGGTGAAGAGACTATATCTCCACACTGGCTTGGGAGTTAACTGAGGTGGCTGGTGAAAGGCAAGTTTGGGGTTCCCTGCTGGACCTGCTACCCCCGCGAACCAATTTCGGATAAGTGGTTGAAGATAGATGGATGGATGGATGTTTACTTTTACATCATGTGTATGTGTCCTGGGCAATCTATGAATATACAGTATAGAAAACAGAAATTCTGTTTGGCTTGCCGCCGGTGTGTGTCACAGGCGTTCCTAAACGAATGAAACAGTAGGCAGCACCATCAACTTTTATGCCATATTGTAATAATATATCTTCATCTTATTACCTGATCATCATTAGGTGGATGTACACGGGTGGAGCCAAGGGTAACCGCTGGCAAAATCTCAATTGTATAGATATTGTGATGTCAAGTGATGTTGATATGATTGACAACATGGAAAGTCTAGGAAGAAAAGCTCAATTTAATTTCTATCTATTTATCATCTGTATTTGCCCCGTTCTTAAAACTAAGTCCTGTAGAATTCTGTGATCATACAGGAATCTTAGAAAATGTATTTTCTCCATCATTATTTCCTGTTTGTTAAAATAAAATCAGAATTAAACAGTAATATATCTGTAAAGGACCTTATTTTCCACCTTATTTTTGTGCAAGCTTCCATTGGTCGTGACGAGACGTGTTTTTCTGTTGGTGCTGTGGTTATGTAGATGTAATGGATCAGATGTATCGATCCAGCCTAAGGGAAGAAGCTCTGAGTCAGCAGAGCAGCACAGATGATGACGACGATGATGATGACAATTATGACAACACTGATGTGTTCATGCACTTAATTAAATCCCCAGCATCCGCTCATCTCCATACAGCAAATAAATAAAGGCTTTTTTTTTTTCTTTCTTTCTTTTTTTTCACCAGAACACTCATGTAGGATCGGATCATTTCCATGAACACAGAATATAATCTTGTAATATATAAATCCAGATCTGATCATTTGAACTCCTATGAGCTCACTGTGAGTGGGGAGATGATGACATGATCATGAGCTCAGCTTGGACCGTGCTACATTAAATAAGGGTCAAATAGAAAAAGAAGCTTGTCCTGTCATGCGATATATAAGATCAGGATGGAATGTTGAAATAAAACAACATACTTTAAATAACTGACTTAAAAGGCACATTTGAGTAACAGTGGACCGAAATGAACACAGCAAATAGGTTTAACTTCTTTCTTCTGTCAATTACAGCAACCCCTCATTAAATTGAATTAAACGTTTGTTAAACTCCCCTTCATCAACACCATATATATAGTAAATAAAAGGTATACTATAGACATTCCGTAGTCGTTCCTAATTTTTATTTCTTTCTACACCGTAAAACAATACTAAAGGCGTCCACAATATACAATAATCTCCTCTGAACAGTAGATATAGCGATGTATCTGCAACTCATCTATAAAGCCTTCATAACGGCTCTAATCTCCAGTGTTGGTTATTAATTGGTGATTTCTGAGGCTGGTGACTCTAAATGATCTCCTCCTCTGCAGCAGAGGTACGTTTTGGTCTTGCTTTCCTGGGAAGGTCTTCATGAGAGACAGTTTCATCATGGGTTTTGCAAATGCACAATACTGGCAACACTGTTCTTGCAAGAATTGTTCCAGAACATCTGACCTTTATATCTTAACATAACAACTGACAGATTTTTGTTAACATAACTTTTTTTTTTTTGTGGATTTTTCCAATTTTCTCCCTAATTTAGTCGTGTCCAATTCCTCCCCGTCACTAGGGGGCTCCCACATTAAGGCTACCACTACCACTCAGCCGGGAGGGCCGAAGACTATCACGTGTTTCCTCCGAACTGCGTGACGCCAGCCGACCGCATCTTTTCGAACTGCTTGCTCACGCACAGTTAGGGGCGGAGTAACACACTCGGAGGAAAGCGCTAGCCGCTCCTTCCGTTTGCGTGAGCTCACAGACGCCCCTGATTGGCTGTAGAGCCGTGATTAGTGTGGAAGCGCAAGTAGCTCTCATCCCTCCCCCCTGAGAGAGCTTGGCCAATCAGCAGTCTGTGCCTCCGGCTGTGAGAGGAAAACAGCATCACCCGCGGTTCGAACCAGCGATCTCCGGATGATAGGGCGAGCGCTTTACCACTGCGCCACTCGGGGGCTTGACTGTTGTAACTTAATCACATAAGACCATGTGTGTTAAATCTCCAGTATTGTTCTAGAATGTAGAAACTAAATCCAACATCCATCCATCTAGGAAACTCTGTAGTCCAACTAGGGACCGTGGAGGCCAATGATGACCACTGGATTTATTCCCATATTCACAACCATGGCAGGACCTCCACTCAACATTTACACACTGATACACAGACTACGGGCACTTTGGGACTGGCAATTAGCCCTATCTGTGTGTTTGGACTGTTGGAGAACACTTACAATTGGTGCACAGGTTTAATGAACCTTAAACCTAGACCATGGTGCAGTGGAAGAAGGTGGCCTAATTTGATAATTTGCAACATGGAACAAGAAATCCATCAAGCATGGGGAGAACATGCAAACTCCATGCATATAGACCCTAAGCAGGAACTGAACACAGACTCTGGAGGTGCAAAGCAACAGAGCTAACCACTAAGCCACTGTGGCGCCAAAAAAACGAAGAAAAAAAAAAAGAAAAAGAAAAATGGAATTAGAAGGTGTGTCCAATCTTTCTGTTCAGTATATTGCAAATGGTTCATGTGCAGTTGGCTCAGATTGTGCATTATTACAATATTCTAGTGCAAACGTACGTGATAAACCAACTGTGGAAGAAAAAGCATTTTGGTGGCATAAAGTGTGATCTTTTGTTAAATACAGAAATACAGATTTTTTTTTTATTTACTTTTTTAAAATAAAACCAATCATTGCAATGCTCTCGGAGCAAATAGCACCGCCAACAATGGAGCTGTTAGAAGTATAAAGAGATGTTACTCCTTAAACCGACTGTACGCTGTTACACACTCTTTATACTACTGCACTGTGAAATGACCATGCCATAAAGATATACACAATCCCCTCAGCATATCTTTTTTTTTTTTGAGAATGTGTTCGAACATGCTGTAGTAATTTAGGGGAGAAGAGATAAGCAGCATGGGAGAGGGACAGAGAAACGAGCAGAGAGACGCTCGCTGTGGTTATGAGGCTCCGCCGAAGCCATAACTCCTAATGAGTGTCACCGCGCCGTGGGTCGTCTGCTCCCGCCAGCTCGTTAGGGTGTGACATTGATAAAATAGGTCATTGGGATTCAGTGCAAGGTAAAGGACAATGCAGTGGTGGGGTGAGACAGGAACAAGAAAGAAAATAAAACAAGGAAGAAGAAGAAGAAGAAATGGTTCGGATTCACACCGTGTGCTACAGGATGTGGAGCCCCAGTCTATTTTCAGGCCTAGGTTCAATTATGAATATTTCAACATGAGTTACAGCATACAGTACAAGAGAGAGATTAAAAAAAAAACCCTGGCTCAGCACATCCCCTCTGAGATTTCTCTCTCTTTCCTCTGAGAAGGTCAGGGACTATCCACAGCACACCCTCTGCTTTACCGCGCAGGAGCCGCACGCCCAACCTAAAGGAGATTGGCATTAATTAACTCTGCATTCCTAGGATTTCCCTTGACCTGTTTAAAACCAATAGTACTCGCTATGGCAAGAAGGACAGATGCGCTTGTTAGTGGACTGGACTTAACAGGGAAAGCACCTCAAGGCTGAACATAAGGGCCGGCTCATGTGCCTCGTTAGATTCTGACTATTTTCATTAGTTAGATTTGTTCAAACAAATGTGATTCCTTCAAGCATATTAGACTGAGCGTATGAGCAACTGAACACAGCTAACAGGTAAAAAATCAGGGTTTCTGAGTTCCTGTCCAATTTAATCCTGGCCGGGTTTGTTCGACATGAAAGCGACAAGGAAATGTTAAGAAAAGAATGCAGTCACAGATACGGGCTTGAAGAAGGAATAAAGGCGAAAAAAAATCTAAAACCACTTTCTCCAAAGAACACTGTGCATTTATTTATTGATCAACTTAAAGACGTTATGCTGCTTCACAGCTATAAACCAACTGCTTAATAGAGTCCAGCAGTGTCTCTGCATACAAATATAATCCAGAGGCGGAGGCGAGTTCTTGAGGTGTATTGCGAAACGCATTTTATTGTAGGAAATAATGTAAATACAGATAATCCGTTCCAGCCACACAAAAATATTACCAATATTACCAATTTCCAACACAATAATTATCATTTTTGCATATAAAAACAATCAAAAAGTTTAGAAAACACATGTAAATAAAGTAGAATGTGAAATAAATAGACATTAAACCTCAATTAACCTTAATTTATGATTCCTCTTGGCATCGGCTGCTTTAAACATGAAACTGAAAGTGTCTCTCTTTTCTTTCTGCTACAGTCCTTGTTAAAAATCTCAGGAGCCACGGCACCATGTCTTCACTAAACACCCCACAAAGAAATAACTAGACTCACTTGGCTTGGCTTTACACTGATGCAAATCAGTTTTGAACGGCTCCCAGATGTACGCGGCCGGTGTTCGGTTTGGCTCAATTCATTCAAATTGATTTAAAAAGCACATTTAACCTTAGAACTTTCTTAACCTTATGCAACAATAAAAAGTCCACTCGCATTGTAGAAAATGTAATAAACAGTAAAACAATAAATAAATAATACATTATACTGTATATATAGTGTTGGGTGTAACGCGTTTTATTAGTAAATCATGCGAAATATTGTCCTTAAAAAGTAGCGTAGTAGAGCAATCAGTTAAATTAGACTATTATGGTGTTTGTTTTTAACCAAATAATTAACTGAAGGCTAAGTAATGATGACATTCCATAGCATAAGAAGTCATGGAGTTGAATTCCACAATTCATGGCTATGACATTTCATTTTTGGATTTGAAATATTAACTTGTTGGCTCGGATGCTCTAGAGTGATCTAGAAAATAAGCAAGATACATTTATTTCGCTCGAACACCATCTAAAAAACTAGGCAGTTTTAATGTACAAATACATAAACGCTGGTACCAGATCCAAACAGGTCCACCACACTTTATAGATAATATTCGAACCTGGGATTGGAGCAGGAAGGTCTCAGGCTGCGGTAGAGGCAGCATATGTTGCAGCTAAGGAGAAGCAGCTTAAGCTCTTACAGGTGGTGCTGTAAACAGAGAGCTAATAAGCAGGTAATGAGCCATGTGCAGCATCATCATGAGCCGGCCAGCAGGTTAACAGCAATTAAAGCCAAACTGCATCACACCGTCCGTACAGCTGAATTACAGACCAGTGGCCTGTGAACGCACCGAAAGCTAATGTGCCACCCCTCGCATCCCAATCAACAGCCCATCCACTGTGCTACCTTTCACAAACCCTTAATGAGACTATCACTCCATCACTCCATCAGCACGTCCCACACCTTACAGATGGATTGCCGCGATAATAAAAAGCTAATTAAAAAGCGACACAAAGATATGTCTTTAACCTGAACTTGGTATCCAGAGTCGTAGCAACTCCAGATGTAAAGCTCGAATTAGCCTTCTTCTGAGTGTTTAGTGAAGGTAATGAGGTCTGGAAAGGTCAGTCAAACTCAAAATCTAGCTAAAGAATTGTCAAAAAAAAATCAAGATTTTATTCAACCGCATTTTGATTTAATTACAACGCAATTTCTCAGACAACATATGTGTGAAAATCTTTCTTTATGCTCCGAGAACGACTCTGTCACAATCTGAATTCGGGAATTCTTATGGCTCTCTTTCAACAGCGGCTTTCTTCCTGCCACTCTTCCATAAAGGCCAGATTTGTGGAGTGCAACAATGAAAAGTTGTCCTGTGTACAGATTCTCCCACCTGAGCTGTGGATCTCTGCAGTTCCTCCAGAGTTACCCTGGACCTCTAGGTGGACGGCCATGTCTCGGTAGGTTTGCAGTCGTGCCACACTCTTTCCATTTTCGGATGATGGATTGAACAGTGCTTCATCCTGCTTTAAACTTCTCCACAACTTTATTCATGACCTGTCTGGTCTTCATGATGCTGTTTGTTCACTAATGTTCTCTAACAAACCTCTGAGGGCTTCACAGAACAGCTGTATTTCTACTGAGATTAAATTACACACAGCTGGACTCTATTGACTAATTAGGTGGCTTCTGAAGGCAATTGATTCCACTGGATTTTAGTTAGGGGGGGATCAGATAACAGGGGGCTGAATACAAATGCACGCCAGACTTTTCAGATTTTTATTTGTAAAAAAAAATTTGGAAAACCATTTATCATTTTCCTTCCACTTCACAATGATGTGCCACTTTGTGTTGGTTAAATCCCAATAAAATACATTTACGTTTGTGGTTGTAACGTGACAAAATGTGGGAAAGTTCAAGGGGGATGAATACTTTTGCAAGGCACTGTACTAATAACGAATGACAATATGATGGTTTCGAAAATACTGTACACCTTTCATGTATACACTATTGCATTATTAGGGATAATGGTATTATTTTATCAATTCTTTTCATTCTCAAATCAGCCGTTGTGCAATCATGGCAAATATATATACACTCACCTAAAGGATTATTAGGAACATCTGTTCAATTTCTCATTAATGCAATTATCTAATCAACCAATCACATGGCAGTTGCTTCAATGCATTTAGGGGTGTGG
>JAQMYK010000039.1:4914855-4929024 GCA_030014345.1 Clarias buthupogon | reverse complement strand
TTGACCTTGCATACATGTAAACCTGTTTTAAGAGACTCATTAAGCAATATTAGCAACCTTTAAAATGGCATAATAAGACCCCTTTAGGAAATCTTAAGAAAGTTGTATGATGAGATTTACTTAATTTAATCTTTTATGTTACAATACTTTGTAATGTGTAATATTTGGTCTTAATTTTATTATTTTTATTTTTTTCCCTTTCTGAAGGACTTGAAGGTCTAATGCTGTAATGTTCTAGACGCTCCTACTCTCTCAGGTTTGAGCCACTTCCAGACCCAACGCAACAGATGTTTCACTGCACTTTAACAATCCGAATCGCTTCCACGAACCAGCCGTTAAACAGTCCTTTCTCTCGGCACAAAGTGTTTGTTCTTAGGTTAAATCTGTGCAGCGAGAAACCAAACGGGACCCAAAAAAAAAAAATTTATCAAACTGACACAGACAAGACAAATAGCATCTTGAAAGCTCTTCCCAGCGTCCCTACCGTGTTTAGCTACAGTAGGTAAAGAGGAGAGTTTTTTTTTTTATTAGGTTATTATTATTGCTTCATGCCTCAGAGGCTGATCAAAATGAGTGTTAATACTGTTATATGGTTACGTGACTTACACACATCCATCACTGGTTAAATAGCTCCGAGACATCGTGCAGTACATACACGTCTTTCTTATCTATTCGAGAAGAGTGATGCTGAAGCTACTATTTCATATCCTTCCATGTAGTTCAGGCCAAGTGCTGATAAATACAGGCGTGTTTAAGTCAAAGTGGGACTTTTGACTGAGCAGAACAACAGTTCTGAGAGTAAAAACTCATTTTATTTCTTTATATAATCCCCTTCTACACTAGTGCACTTAAACCATCACCATAACGTCTGAAACGCTGGCCTCCCAGGAACTCCTTTAACGGCCCAAGCATGCGGAAATGGAAAGAAACAGCAACAACGTAAAGAACAAAATAGCATTTTATTTCCTTTTCTTTCTTTTTTTTTTTTTATATATATTCGTTCCATATTTCTTTAGAAAACATGATTAATCATATATCTATAACATACACACAAACCAAGTAGTATGTGCAGATTAAAAATAATCTCGTCTCTTTCCAGTAAATATAATATCATGTTTGGACAGTTCTGAAAAATAAAGGCCTCTTGGTCCCTTTTTATAAATAAACTCCCAGAGAGAAGGTCTCATCCGGGAAAGGGAGGCCAAGAAAGAGATCTGAAATCCATGTCCTGCTGTACACTCAGTCAGGACTAAGTACTACAGAAAAATTCAGACACTTGGTAGTTTTTTTTTAATTTTTTTTTTTAAACACAAAGACATCCCAGCACATTATTCAATACTAAGCCATTTAATAGCAGAACAGTTTAAAGAGAGAGAGAGAGAGAGAGAGAGAGAGAGAGAGAGAGAAAATCAAGTTCAGAGAAACACCTGACAACAGCAGAAAGTACTGGATGCTTCATGAACTTTGAAAAGACTTTTTTTTTTCTTCTTAAATATAAAATTCTTTTTAACAGTTTTGAGCCACCCATAATTCACCCATGATTCTGAAACCTCAAAAAACTCTGAGCGACGCCCGAAAGCAAAGCACGCCTACGCTCATCCTCGCCTGTGACATCGATCGGCAATAACTTTTCAATAACAAATGGCAAGATTTGAGTTCGTATGAATCTTTGCTGGTATTTAAATAGAATATAAACAATCTGACTCTTTCATTTCCTTAAAAAAAAAAAAACCTGTCCCAGACCTGCAGGACTGCCTGTTTCAATGTAATCATTAACTGTTCGATAAATGGCTTTTCTTTTCTTTTTTCGCAAGCGCAAGTGTTAAAGTGTGCGCGCGTGTGTGTGTGTGTGTGTGTGTGTGTGTGTGTAGAACACGTGCGCCCACTTGCATAAAAGTTGAAAGTACTACAACATTAAGCGCATGCTGGTAACAACTTTGCACAATTAAAACTTGCACAAGTACAATTTCTGCACAAATTTGGTTCAGGAAAAAAAAAAAAAATAAATAAATGAGGGACAAAAACTGATCCTGTAATAGATTAACATTCTTTTTTTCTTTTTTAAAAGATCAATTCAAACCATACGATCAGATTACAAAATGCTTTTTGGAAAAAAAAGCAATAACTGATATAATCGTGGAAATTGAACCTAATAAAGGTAAAGTGCTGGATTGATGTTTCATCATGATAGTATTCAGTAATTATTTTTTTTCTTTATACAACATTCAATAGTAAGGCCTGGTTCTGTTTAACGTGGTGCTCAAGGGTACAACAATAAGTACTTAAACAGTCATCATAGCTTCAAGATATACAGCATTGATTGCATTAGTTTTTAGCTACAGGATCTCTGACCTTGTTCACGGAGAAATATCTGCACTGAGGACTTGAGCTCCAACCCTAATTCATCCCCACCTGATGTATCATTAGTCACCCGCATTTGCCGATTCTTTTAACCAAACAAGACGCAGCAACTACCCTCACCGTGTGGTCCATCGGTTCATGGCAGCTTCTGGATTTGCCTCAACTTTGTACAGCTGGAGAAGCTGAAACTGAACAACCCAATTCTTTCACACGAAAGAAGCTCGATCTGCTCCACGGGAAGGATGATGTCTGATCAGCTTGAACACCTGGACAAAATCGATCAGATGAGGCAAGTTGGATCAGCTGCGCGACGTTTGACTGGTTCAATCAGCAGGACATGATGTGATCAGCTTGCACAGCTGGACTACGTTCCAGCAGCCTGAACCAACTCTGACCAGCTTCACCAGCTAAAAGCAGTTTCTTAGAACTGAGCAACTGGGAGAAATCCGAGTTCAGTTCAACTGGATGGACAAACATTTACCAGCTCAGATAGATGAGTGAAGCGTGGTCAGGCTGGCGGAATCCAATCAGCTGGACAAAATGGGTTCAGCTCGATTGTCTTAAATCAGTTCGACTCGGTGGATGACATGAGATCAGCTTGGACAGCTGGAGGCTACTTCATCAGCTCAAGAAAGCTTGATCATCTGAGTCTGATCTGGGCTCTTCTTGATCAGTTTAAACAGCTGGACTATTCTTGATCAGATCCGTCAGCTGGATGATGCGTGGACTATTTGAACAGCTGGATAAACTCAGTGTGTCGAGCTTGATTAATCTACTGGGGAGTCTGATTAATTTTTTTAATCTTAACAGCTTGTGTTGATTTCATATTTTTCCTTTTCAATTCAAGTACATTTTATTTGGATAGCGCTTTTAACAATCGTCATTGTCGCAAAGCAGCTTTATTGGTTATGTAAAGCACTTTGGTCAACCTGGAGTTTAATAAGTGCTATAGAAATAAATGACTGATTAATTGACTGACTGATTTGTTGGATCAGGTGTAAATGATTAGGGTTGGAACTGAAATCCTGAGAAATGCAGACCTTGTGAGGACATACAAAGGCAGCTGGTTTAACACAAAGCAAGAGCAGTCAACCATAGCATTTACAAAGCTGTAGTTTATATTTACAATTAGTCCTGGTCAGCCAACATGATATTTATGATAATTAGGCCAAAACCATACAAAACCCATGTGCTTCTATTGCCTTCTGAAAAACTCTTTCTACTTTCGAGAAAAGTTGCAATCAGAAGCGAAATCATGCATAAGAAATTTGTCAAATGATGGAGATCTGACGTGTAATAGCCGAACAGATTTTATAGATAAAAAACAAAACAGGATAAATATAGTAAGCAAAATCACTCTGATTTACACCACAATGGTAAGAAGTATGGCTTTTCTTCTTTACACCAAAGCTGATGATGAGAAGGCTAATTTTGGAGTATTGAATACGCAGCATGTTGTCGGTGTATCGATCGGTGTTAATGGGGTGCATGTCTACTGATGGCGAAAAAAGTGGCAGCACAACTCTTTGGAGAGTAGTTGAGGGTAAAAAGCTTAAACGGGATAAAAAACAAAAAAACAAAAACAAATGCAGTACTTTACAGAACGATGTGCAGAAACACATCATCATCATTAGTCCAGTTCCTCTTCCTGTGAGTTACCGCCTTTAATTCTATAAAGTGTGACTTTCTGTAAATGTACTGCACGTCCTGTGTTCAGTGTGTCCTTCTGGAAATATTAAATGCATCAATCAACATCCATCAGGAGAGAAAAACAGTAATGATCACAGTGGCAAATCAAATATTGCGATTGTATTAGTTGAACAAAGTGGTGGGAGGGGAGGGAGGAAAAAAAAAACAAGTGTGAGAGAGATGGCTTTTATCAATTGTCCTCATCATTAAGAGTCTGGTAAAGGTATCAGTGTACGTTATAACAGTACTGATTAAGATTTAGAAAAAGCAAAAGCAAAGCGCTTCCTTGTTACAGTTAATAATAAAAGAAAAGATTGTTTTTTTAAAAATCAACCCCAATTCAAGAAGATCTCGAATTTCCATCCAGTCAGTTTTACATCCCGCGCCTAACCGTCTAATCCGAACCGTGCACGCGTTCATGATGTAATGCCAACCTGCACCCGAGACATTGCTTCTGTACGAATCTGTTAGTGAGGTGTGCTGTGTTTCAGAAATAACAACATTTCTAACCCATAAAGAACAAACAGAAAACAAAAACAAAAAAAAACAGATGTTTCAGAGGAGGTCAAAATAAACAGCAGTGCCTCTAATACCTTATTCAAACAGTCAGAATCAATTCATGTACAAAGACATAAGACAAAATTGTAAAAGAAAAAAAACAAAACGTACAACGTGAAACAAGGTGGGAAAAAAAAAAAAGTTCCAAAAAGGTTCTTGGGTTTATACAAGGCTACTCACTAAAGGGGCGTGTTAATTTGTTCAAATCTCAGATACGACCCTGTGAAAAGTCTGATCACACAGATTTTCCCAAAATGCTTACAAATGTATTTAATACAGAGGCAGAAAATAATAACAACAATGTTAAACTTTTTCAGATAATAATAATAATTAATACATCATCAGTAACGCAACACAGCTTGGGCTAGATACCTATAAGGATGACTTATTTTTAAAAAAAAATTTTTTAATAAAAAACTTTTTTTAAGTGTCTTTCTTTTAATATGAATCTCATGACTGACATTTCCGAATGCCATTTAAACAAGAAATTAAACGTTTGTGTTTCTTGTAAATACTGTGCTTCAGTTGTGTAACCTCTTTGCACTTTATAAAAATAATTCAAATATGTGCACGAAAATATATTTTATATATTTATTTTCCGTACTGTAAGACACACCCTTGAAAATACTGTGAAAAAAGGAATTCGTCACATTTTAGTTTTAACAGTCTGTGCTTTCTTTCTATAAGGGAAAAAAAAAATAATGTTAATTTATGACCTCGGTTACGTTCTAGTTTGACATCTAGAATGCTTTTTTTTACTATGTTCCCGTTTACGCAGGAAATAAGTGCCATTAAACTTATGCAGACAACTGCAACATGATCCAATATGTACCGATATAAAAGCTCCATACATTTAAAGAAAATAATAATAATAATAATAATTTCCAACTTGTATACAAACTACAAATGCCTTTTTTTTTTCTAAAGCCAACACACTATTTTCTGGACTTTTATGCTGATGTATTTCCCAGAGAGCTTTGCACTAGTCATGTCACTTCCTTCACAGTCACCTGAATCCATTTGAGTCTAATGAGTTTGTGTATAAAAGGCCTGGCTTTATATGCTTTATGCATCCCTGTAATCTGTTCTGAGCTTCTTTATCTTCTCCGTTTTATTTATCACAGTCTTTTGTATCATTTTTTCCAGGCCTGTTTGTGTTATAGCTTAATTTTTTTTTACCCCCTTAGTTAATATCTTCTGTGATTATGTCGTGTCTGCAAGTAACACGAACAAATAATAATGCCAAAAAAAAAAAAAAAACCCTGTGATGAGTTTAACGAGTTTAATATAAAAATAATCCTTATAATTTGAACTACATTTCATGTATTAATCATAAATTCCTTCTCAATTCTCTGACTTGTTGCCAGTTAATTTTCTGGCTTACTCGCACATAGATTATATTACATTAATTTTAAACTCACAACTTTAAGCTTTCTCCCACACAGCTTTCTGAATCTGTTCACTTGGTTGACGCTCCGTAAAAAAATGCCACAGCGGTGACGCGCTTTAGTGAACAGAGTTGCGATATGATCATATGATTTATACATGATTCATAAATCTAACGGTATATCGTAGCAAATCTGATTGGTCAGAGGGTGTTTAATATTCAGCAGCTCTGCTGTTATTGTTGTAACAGCTCCTCCTTCCAAAGGGGCCTATACGGAACCCTGTGTTTAATAGCTAGGTGAGGCTAATACAAAATATATTTCAAATATACAATCTTCAATATATAATATAATATATATAAAATTTTGTGCTTCTCCATCACGGGAAAGTCACCAAAACAGTTTTTTTTTTTACATCATCCATGCTTCTTTTCACTGATCTAAAAATAGACGCTGAGGAAAGAACTATTGTTAATATTCGCTAGTATGTAATCAATCACAAACTAACTTTTTTCCCCCCCATCATTCATCATTTAACTGTGACTTTTTGTCCTTAATAAAAAGCCCTTTTTTTTGTTTTTGAGATAACTGCTGGGACGAAATGCTCTTATAGAAAATTAGGAGTTACTCCGAGCCACATTTCACATATCTGATATTCTTCAATATTAGTAGCATATATCAGAAGTATAGCTGCGCATACACTAAGCACCATTATTTTTGTCTTACAGTCCGGAAAACAAAACAAAAAGATGAAAAAAAAATAAAATAAAATAAAAAGGTTATACATGGATGTATTAAAGTATTTGAAAAACGTCTTGTGTGTGTAATATGTGTATTTGTACAAAGCACGTATGGCATAATTGTCTGATCACATTTCTGCTTAAACATGGAACGTAAACAGCTTTTCCACTGAGCTGCAAGAAATATGGAATGTCAGTGTGGAAAAAAAAAAAAAAAAGAAAGAAAGAAAAAAAAAAAACAATGCTTCACACTTACTTGTCTGTCTCCTCTTTCATGCAAAAAACAAAACAAGGAAAAACAACATTTCACAGCTTGGATGTGAGAATTACGTTTTCTCGATTTTAAAAATACACAACCTTTCCCAATGAGTTTTGAAGAGGAAAATTTTTTTTTTTAATGGAGTTGACCTCCTCCCATCAACAATCTCAGCTGACACAAGAAGAGAAAATATGAATGATTATATTTTTGTAGAATCATAAAGTTAATCATAGTCAGTTATTGTGTAACTCCAGTCACTGAGGATAAACAAAGAGAGTTTTGGTAGTGTGATGAATCCTGTAGCCCTTTTTATGTGATAAATTTAGAAAAAAAGACAAAGTGAGAAAAATCAGAGAGGGAGAAAGAGAGGAAAAAGACAGAGATCGAGAGACGATGTAGAGAGATGTGCAGCACATAGAGAGATGCTCGTTAAATTCAGTACAAATTGCTGGTCTTTGGTCTCCTCTGGCATTTTTTTTTTGTCGTCTAAAACCAACAACTAAAAGGGGTATCAGACACAACGTTTCCACACAACATGGCTAACGAGACAAAACAAGCCAAAACAAAAAACTAAAAAAAAAAACTAAAAAAAAAAAATGCTCAAACTGGAATGGAAATAAATGATGAGAGAAAAGAAACGACATCGCAGCAATAAGGAACATTAATACATTCTGAGTCATGACTAGGAGTTGATAATTCGGCGGATCGTGCGTCGTCTTCCCGTTTCTTGCTTTCGCTTCTAGAATTCCTACAGATGGCCTTTTCATTCCATGAGAATTAAATGCCTCTTTAGCAAAATAAAGTCCACGTAATCAGTCAAGAAGAAAATCCACATTTTTTAAAAAATGCGTTCGATTTTAATCTTAAAAACAAAACAAAACAAACAAACAAACAGCCATGCTTTGCTAGTTCAGATTAAAAAAAAAAAAAAAAAAAAACCCAAAATCAAAACATAGAAGTATGTCTTTACTGCCATCTGGTTGTTGTTTGATATATTTCAGCTTTACATCCTTGGAAACTAAATAAGAAATGAAGAAGCGGAGTCTGCTTCTCGATGCTTCGTCTCAGAACGGGTGAGGAAAGACCTTAAAAAAAAGGTGCATCCTCCCAAAAATTCATTGAAAATGAAACTAAAATACGCACCAAAATATCTTCTCTGATGAGACATTCCCCCCAAAAAATAAATAATGTACAGAACGGTAAGGATGTGAAAGAAGAGATCATGAAAACTGGTCTATAAAATGGCACCTTTTAGTCTGAAAGATAGACGTTCCGGTTTCAGCCAGCCTGAAGGTGGAATCTCATCCTGCTCCAGAGGATAGTCCAGGACTCGTTGAGTAGATTGCTGGCTGGGTGTCTCCCTGTCCACCCCCTTCCCCCCCCCGTCTGGTCGAGGGCCTGTGAGGAATGGGACGTCTACGGTTTCTGAGGGCCCGGGGACAGGACGACGGGAGTAGACAGTCCGTCCACGCTGAGCGCCGGGATGTGGATCTGATTACTCCCGTTAGAGGGGAACTGTTATGAGAAGAAGGACAAATTAATGACATCAGGAGGAACAGATAAATACTGTAGAATATAACTAAAAACCTAACTGCATGTCTTTAAACGAGGAAAATTACACTTCCAAAAACAAATCTTTCACAAATCCGATCCCAATCCGTTTCATTAGTTGATCCAGAATTGGATCAAATTGATTTTTTTTGGTCCATCTGTTCAAGAATGGTTTTTGCTACCTTTACTGAACAAAGATTTCAAAAACCTTTTAAACCCAAGTGCGATCTTCTCACACGCTGAATGCTAGATGGTTGGACGCTGTTTATACACCTATTCTGTTCCGTTTATAACCAGAATGTAATCTTCCCAGACTTTAGAACGGTTAAGACACACTCACTGCACATTCCTTGCAGACGATATACTTATATTGTCTAGGACTGTCTATTTGTTCCCAGTTCTTCATGACACAGATTACACAAGATGTCAGAAACATTCCTTTGAGACTCGGGTGCATTGGATTTGATTCACAATCAGTGACTGAAAAGCATTAAAGACGACGGAACTCATCGTCATGTTCATGAAACCAATTTGAGACTTTTGCTTCGTGTGGATTATGATGCTGGGGGGTAAATTGCGGCCATGAAGGGATGCGCACGGTCAGCAAGAATACTCCAACAGGAGATTGGTATTGGTATTGATGGACACAATAACATACACACTCTTCACGACACCATTACACCAACTCCACTCTTGGGTCCATGGCTTCATGTTGTTGGTGCCAAATTCTGACCCTCCCATCTGTGTGCATTAACAGAAATAAGACCAGGTTATTCTTTCTTTTTCCCAGGTTGGTGCAACATCAGCTTTCGTTTCTTCGCTGACACAAGGCTTCCTGCTGATGGTTTCGATCGAGATGCTGTGGTGCTTTTCTGCTCAGCACAGGTGTACAGAGCGGTTATCTGAATTACTCCAGCCAGTCTGGTCATTCCCTATTGAGCTCTCTAATAAACAAGGCAATTACTGTTGTCTGAAGAACTGCCTCTCGTCCGCTTTCTTTATTGCACCAGCACTCTAAAGATGGTTGTGGGAGAAAATCCCAGGAGATCAGCAGTTATAGAAATACTTGCTCATTTTTTCCTGAACATCACTTGAACCCGCTGACTCGTCTGTGCATGATTTTGTGTACTGCACTGCGGGCACACGACTGGCTTAATTAGATAACTGCACAATTATATAAACGAGTAGTTTCTAATAAAAAGTCTTCGCTGAGTGTATACATCCAGAAGAGAAACATTCTGCGATTTGATTTGAGAATGCGCTACGTGCATTAGGCAGTGTGAGCTACTTCAGAAGAATACTGCTCAGCCATTTCTGGTCTTCGAGTAGCTACGTAGCGCTTTGTAGTGCTTTCACAATGAGGGTATATAAGGAAACACATCCTCAAAAACAAAAGAACATTGCTGAACCCACTTTGTTCCACATCATCCAAATTTAAGGGGTGAAATGACACACACAAGACATCTCTCTCTCTCTCTCTCTCTCTCCATCCCCGTGTGGTCTGCTTGGGATGCGTGTGGAGACTTGTGGTTCGTACTTGACCATGACAATGGTCTTGAACTCGGCTGATGCAGACAAGCTGTTTTCTGATGACTTGTGACTGCAGTCGCTCAATAGTTCAGGACTGAAACTAAAATGGTTTTGTACTTGAGCCAGCAATAATGAAAGTGGACTTAAACACCTCTCCTCCTCTCCGGTTATACTGAACGTCCAGCCTTCCAACACACGGTATAACTGCAGGATACTGTAAGTCCTGCTATCTGATATCACCCAGATGAGGATGGGAGTCTGGCTCCTCTTAAGGTTTCTTCCTACCGTCATCTTGGGGAGTTTTTTCTTACCACTGTCGCCCTCGGCTCGCTCAGCAGGGACGATCTGATAGTTATGATCTGTAAACATTTCCTTAAACTTTTCAAACTCATTTTCACTTTTTTTTTTTTTTTTTAATTCTGCAATCAAAAAGCTGGTTTGTGACGATGATCAGTGCTAAAAGCGCTATATAAATAAAACTGAATTAAAGTTTAACTAACAAGTTGACCCGAAAAGGCGACGATAACTAAGACTGGTGCACGACTGTGGTTGAGAAAACATGTTATAATGTTGTAGAACATGAACACCTGAATGAAGCATATGGCGTTACCTCACGTGAGACGCATAACGCAAACATGTACACTGAAAAAGTAACTACTGCAGCATTTGATGTCAGCTAAGTAAGGATTAATCAGTCAGTGGGATAATAACATTAGCAGTTTTTCTTATCTTCGTAGTTTTGGTGAATAAAAATTTTAATCCTTTCTCCAGTTTTCTTGTTGGGACTTTGGTCGTCCTACAAATCCGGTGAAAATCCGTCATGTTCAGGTTGGATTTCCATCAGGTGTAGAAACGTCGCCATTGTTGTACCGGAAGTAATAATAAAAACATTTAAAAAATTATACTGAGCTATGCTAGAACGTTTATCTGTATGAAAGTTTATCTTTTAGGTTTGTCTTCATGTTAACCATAAAACATTATCTTACCAATACAGTATATCTTTAAACAAAAATACTGGAAATAACCAAGGAGAACATGGAAGTGATTGAGCAAGAGTAACCTTGTAAAGTCAGCACGGTGACGTTGTGGTCAGCACTGTGTGGGAATAAATAAAATGGCCTTCACAGTCCCTAGTTGGACTACAGAGTTTGCTGGACAGATTGACGGATGGATGGATGAAAACTTGTAAAGGGTTTTCCGAGGCCACTACACACGCTGTAAGTGTATTACCCGAGATAGAAATTTAAAAGTGCTTATTTGTTCCATCGCTTGGAATACATGTTATGTGAAAGAATATATCTGTGCATTAATTTCCTAGAACTGCACGGCTTGGAGCTTGGATAACTTTACTTATACCACCGGCAAATATTTATTAACAGACTATATGTCATGCATTTCAGTGGTGTATAATTAGATTTAATGCTGCAGAACATCTGTGAGGTAAGCTAAGTCCCGTTCTCACTTGCATTTTATATTTAGCTGATGTCAAGTGTTTCCTCGCCTGCATCTCTTACTTGCAAAAATCTCACCTCGCCATCTTACCGAGAAACTGCAAAGTGTAAACTCCACTGTCAAGAAGAGCTTCCTGTGCTAGGAAACTTTCGCCCCAGTTCAAGACAGTTACAGAGAGCTCACACACAAAACTTCATCTTATTAACAATACGTTTGTTTTGATAACCTAAAGTGTCCACATTAACAGATCCGTGTGTATAGAAGAATCAATGTACGAAAATAAGCATATTGATATAAATACGAGAGGGGCGTTCAGGTCAAAACAGGACTTTTGACGAAATGTCCGGTGAATGATGACGTAAAACTGATTGACGTTTACAGGAGACTTCATGCACACTGCAGTGATGAGACTCTTAAATCATCTGAATCGGGCAAACGTTTTAAGGAGTTCCTGGGAGGCCAGCGTTTCAAACGTGAAGCAGGCAGTCTGCTTCATGGCTCTGGGGTACTGACAAGAACTTTCTACCTTGATGGTGCTAGTGAATTGTTGGGATAAGTGCATTAGAGTAGCAGGAGATTATATCGTGAAATAGCCGGGGGTTTTACTCTCTGAACGCCCCAACTATTTTTTTTTTGTTACAGCTGGAACTATTATCCGGGTTGTTCAGTTATACAATAACAACCCGAATCAGATTTGAGAATCTTAATGTGCTGTGGTATAATAAGGGATTAAGAGCTGTTTAATTATTTAGGATACAAAAAAAGACAAAAAAAACCAACAACAAAAAAACAAGCATATGGAGCAAACCGACCCTTTGCAAACTATATCTTTTTTTTAAATAAGTATTCTTGTTGCAGCATTCAATTTTCTTGATAAAGGTTTAAAAAACTTACTATAAACAATTTTTTTTATTCCCTTCTGGTGAGTGGCTGTGTTTGTTTTTTGGAATGCTCTTACAGTGCACATAACCCATACAGGTTCAAGCAGAAAAAAAAAAGTGAAGATCAAAGAAATTCCTAGTTCAGGACAGCATCATGTGCATTTTGACATGTTCACAATACCATTTTTAGCCAGCAGAGGGAGCAGTGTGCTTCTCTAAAAAAAAATAAAAAATAAACCTTTTCCAGTGCAAAACTAAACCAGTTTGAGGATTACACCAACACTCAAGGTTTGGTATAAAGTCTGTACAAGAAAAATAACGTCGATGCTGAGGCATAGCTAATGAAATACCTGATAAAATATATATATATATATATATATATATATTTTCACATGTCTGAAACAGGAGAAGCTGATATTGGTGTGTCCTGGTCTGCAGGCTGGCTGTGCCTGGTGCAGTGCTTCACGCTGATCTTCATCTCAGTAACAAGGCAGGATGCTGTGAGGCAGCAGATGGTTCGATGTGGCCGTGCTGCGAAGCTGGAAGAAGTGTGAAAGCGGAAGACGGGAGGGGAATTCTCACCTGGAAGGAGAGCTTGGCAGGACTGCGTGGGGCGATGGGACTCAGCGTGCTCCAGAAGTGGATGGTGGACGGGAGGGGACTCGGCGTCAACAACACCGGCGTCTGGGAGGGAAACGAAAATAAACAGGGCTCATGCATTTCCTTTAGTGAATATGCATTATGTGTTTAGAGCAAATCTGAAGAGGTTTGGAGTCAACCATTAAAAATCCAGTCATTAATAATCTACAGAATCATTGAAGAATCTAATCAAGACCTTGGAAATAAGGATTTTTGGTTAAAATAAGAATTCTTATTGTTTTGCACCTGGCGTCAGGACTTCTCCGCCCACTTCTGGACAGCAAAAGGCACATTACTTACCAGACGCCAGTGCGAAAACACACAGTCACGGAAGCACTTTCAGCCTTAAAACACATCTGATATTATCGTGTCATCGTAAACAACACATTCTGTCCTTAGTTAACACTTCAAAAACACTCACATTCAAATATTATTGGTCAAATACAGTAAAGTGGAATACTTAGACTTGGCAATGAAATACTTACACAACTGTCCTTGATCTGACAGAGAATGATTTCACTACAAATGAAAATACTGCACTAGAGAAGACAGTGAAACCTTGGATTACGAGTAACGCGGATTACGAGTAACGCGGATTACGAGTAACGCGGATTACGAGTGTTCCGCAGGACGAGCAAAGATTTTTAATAAATTTTGACTTGAAAAACGAACAAGTCTTCGTTTACGAGTATCATGTTTCACGCATGCGCTTCTTGTTTTGACACGAGCGTCAGGTGATCACAAGTGAGCCAACATTTTTTCTCTCTCTTGCGCTGCGGAATTGTGGGTAATCGTCTCCCCTGCTCGTCGCTCGTCGCTTACTGGTATAATCAACATCCGTGCACGCGTGTACTGTTTACTATAACACTGTGACCATGTGTGTGTGTGTAAGTAAAACATATATTATTTTGTGTCTGTATGTGTGTGTACAGCGCACGTGTAAAGCAAAAAAATCAGAGAGGTGCTCTTTGTGTCTGTGTGCGCGCGAGTCATTGGACACCATGCCCCACCCACACACACACACGCGCGCGCGCGCACACACACTCTCTCTTTCTCTCTGCTCTACACAGAAACACTGCTCTGTCGCGATTCTTTTCAAAGGTAAAGTGCAGGTTAATTTGTTT
>JAQMYK010000039.1:4873547-4885801 GCA_030014345.1 Clarias buthupogon | reverse complement strand
GAAATAGTATGCTGTTTTGGTGACGACTTACTAAGGTTTGGGAATGAGATAGTATGTTGTTTTGGCCATGACTTTCTAACGTGTGGGAATGAGATAGTATGTTGTTATGGTTATTAGACAGTATGGTGTTTTGGCCACTACTTACTGAGGTGTGGGAATGAGATATGTTGTTTTGGCCATGACTTAATAAGATGTGTGGGAGAGTTAGTGTGTTGTTTTGGCCATGCCTTTCTAACATGTGGGAATGAGATAGTATGTTGTTTTGGCCACAACTTACTAAGGTGTGGGAATGAGATAGTATGTTGTATTGGCTACGACTTACTAAGGTGTGGGAATGAGATAGTATGTTGTTTTGGCCATGACTTAACAACATGCTATGTTGTGGCCACGATTTACTAAGTTGTGGGAACAAGATTGTATGTTGTTTTGCCCATGTATTACTAAGGTGTGAACTGATTATCCTAATCCTCATGTCTTTGGAGGTTGGGAGGAAACCCATCAACCACGGGAAGAACATGTAGACTCAAAGCACACAGAGCTGAGGCGGGAATCAAACCCTCGACCCTGGAGGTGACATTGGCAACCACCAAGGCACCACGCCCCTGGAATGGCATACATAATGTATTACTGACACAGAATTACATTATGGTGCCAGCTTTGTTTCCTCACTTTGGAGGAATCCAAGGGTTCCCAAAATCCAAAACCAGCTAAAAATTTATATGAACAGATTTTCCTAATTATAGAACTGTGGCCACACACCTCCAGGGTTGAGGATGCTCATGGAGTTTGCATGTTCTCCCCCTGCTTGGTGGGTTTCCTCCGGATATTCCAGTTTCCTCCTACAGTTCAACATGTAAACTAATTAGGTTTACATTTACTGATTAGGCTAATTGGCACACATAGTGTGTGTGTGTGTGAGAGTGAGATTGTGTGCATGCTGTCCTGTGAGGCCTCCTGCGACCTTTCACCGGATAAGCGGTGTTCATCTTTGTAGTTTTACTAAGCCATCTCTGTGACGGAGCTTTGTCCAATCTTTGGCTTACAGCAAAATAATCATTGACAGGTTGGTGTGATTTACAATTTTGTCAGTTGCATCATTAAAAAAATGACATTGTGCTTTTTACCCATTAGTAATTGCCTGAGAGAAAATAAATCTCAGTTGTATTTCATTGATTCCGAGACAGGGTTGTTGTAGACCTGGAGTCGTCTATCCAGGAAACATACAGCGTGCATTTTGCAGTCCTACCTGCTGCATTTAAGAAAAGTGGTTAAAAAAAAAATACATGTCATTCTCCCCCCTTCAACAGGATATTCATCAGCAAGCTTGCTGCAAGGATGTACGCATACAGAAGGTCGTATATTTAAAAAAAAATTTTTTAATAAATAAAAAACCCTCGAGTACAACGAGCCCATTTGGAGCAATGCGTCTTTGTACTGGAGAAATATTAATCTATTTCAGGAAGCAGGTCTTACACTGCTGCCACTATTCAACATCTAGTTTCCACGGCAACCAGATACTAGTGTGACAGCATATCCGTCACGGCGATGCTGAAGGAGCTTAGACATCCTCTTCCTCATGGTGCAGCAGCAAAAGTTCAGCAGATGATTATTTATTAAAGCGGTAGAGAGCTAACGG
Organism: Clarias buthupogon; assembly: GCA_030014345.1. NCBI lineage: Eukaryota > Metazoa > Chordata > Actinopteri > Siluriformes > Clariidae > Clarias > Clarias buthupogon. Next base: position 4,884,165 of record JAQMYK010000039.1, on the reverse strand, counting down.
TTATCAAGAAGAAGAAGAAGAGATGAACAGCATTTAGACAAATCAAAACCATTTACAGTATCTTCGCTTATCCTTATGAATATACTTCTTAAATTCGGATTGAAAAGTGCAAATTACACCACGGTTTTCTTTTCATAAACAGATGAAACACGTCGTCAACAACCGGATTCTTTGGACTGTACTCGATAAAAATAAGTAAATAAAAAAAAAAAAAAACTTAACATCTTTGATATTTGTATTTTTATTCAAGGTGACTCAGAGCACAAGCATTCACACTCACACTCCAGGCTCGATTCTCTTCAGAGATTTAAATGAAAAATGTACTGTAAGAAGGTCTCGGATCAGATCTGCGCGCACATAAAAAAAGCGAAGTGCACAATGCCTAATAACATGGTGACTACACATCAAGAGTCCACATCATTTCCAAAAGCTTATGAGTCATATATATATATATATTTTTTTGCAAAGAGCAATTAGTCACCATCTCAGGCAAGGGACCTTCACAGCCACTAAGAAAAATCACGACTATAGTCGCAGCTATTCATACTGATCCTTTCGGTTTTTAGTAATGCAACAGTAAAACCTGTTAAGAAAAAACAAGTGACAATGAAATGCAGATCACTTTGCAAAACACCAAGCTCAGGCCATCTGCAGTCGTGGTTGCGTCTTAAAAGGGCGCAAAGGATGTCGCTGCCGTCGCCTCGCCACCGTGCGGTACTTAAAACACCTCGCGTCTCGCCGTCTCTGCAAAGTCTTTCAGACCCTGTAGCTCCTTTAAACCCTGCGGTGAAAAAAGGAAAAAAAGAAAAAGAAAAACAAAGCGTCTTACTCACGAGACTCCACAGAGACAATAAAAAGAAAAAAAAGTTTGAAGCAAACCGAAAAAAAAAAAAAAAAAGATGATGATTTACCTCTAAAACCAGGCGAATGTGCGCTTTGATCTTCGCCGCATCTTTGCTGAGAACCTCGCTGTACCTGCGGCAAACGATAAAAAAAAACAAAAGGCATGATTCATGCCGATGAGAATAAACGTTGATGAAAGAAGAAAGGAGATCTTACTCTGTAAGCTGGCTGGTTTTCTTCTCGATGAAGGTCAGCGCCTCTGACAGAGTCAATTCGAGGAAGAATCCGTATCCGACGGCGACAAAGATTTTAGAAGTGTCCGGCCTGAAAGGAGAGCGAATCCGAATCAGTGAACAAATCCAAATGGACTTTGTCTGTGCGTTTACTTGTGTGAAAAAATTGTAAACCTTCCTACACCTGCTATTACACATATGACCTGGTGATACACACACGTGTTAATATTCCGTCATATCCTGTGACTTTACAGTTGCTTCTTTTATTTTCTGAGCAATGTTCAATCAATGTTCAAAATGCACTGCTAGGTGGCGTAGTGGTTCGATTCCCGCCTCAGGTCTGAGTTTCCTCTGGGGTCTCCGGTTTCCTCCAACAGTCCAAAGACATGCAGATTAGGTTACCTGGTGTTCACAAATTGTCCGTTGTGTGTGTGTGTGTGTGTGTGTGTGTGTGTGTGTGTGTGTGTTCTGTGATGGATTGGCACTTTGTCCAAGGTGTACCCCACCTCACCCCCCTGTACACAGTATAAGCGGTATAGAAGTTGAATGAATTAATAAATAATGCACTGCTATGAGATATTATGGGTATAGCAGCACATTTTTATATTAAAAAAAAACCCCTCTGTTTCCTGAGGAATGTTTTGGGTTGTTAAGCCACACAGGCCATGTTCACATTGCGTGATGTTCATAGTGACTCAATTTCCATTTTTACTCCAATGTATGACAGGTCAGATTTTTAGGGTTGTCTAAACACACAAATCTGATTTTTTTATTTTATTTTATTTTTTATATTGGATCCGAGTAGCAGTCATACAGTAGATCGGACATACATTACATGAACAAGCCTGCAGAAACATTGTATCCAAAAATATATACTTCAATATGGAGTTGGTCCCCCTTTTGCAGCTATAACAGCTCCCACTCTTCTTGGAAGGCTGTCCACAAGATTTTGGAGTGTTTCTGTGGGAATTCGTGCACATTTAACCTGTAGAGCATTTATGAAGTCAGGCAATGATGTTGGACGAGAAGGCCTGGCTCTTCGCAAAGGTGCGCGATGGGGCTGAGGTCAGGGCTCGGTGTTAGGGCCAGTCAAGTTCTTATACACTGAACTCATCAAACCACGTCTTAATAGTTGTTGCTGAGGCTTGTTGGAGTAGAAAAGGTTGGAAGCATAGCACTGTCCAATATGTCTTGGTATATAACGCTGAAGCATTAAGATTGCCTTTCACTGGAGAAACTGACTGATTGATTGATACACCAGAATTCAATAATTAACAGGTTTGACCAAATACTTTTGTCCTTAGTGTATCATGATTTGACAAATCCTGGGATTCTATATTTTATGTTCTCAGATTTTGTTTTAATTCTAAACAATCTTCATTAATAATTCACTCCTATCACAGAGGATGCGGTGCTGCCTGCCAATGTGTGAGTAGTTTAGAAGATGCCACCTGCAGGATCATCGAGGAACGGCATCACTTTCCAGAAATACATACATTTTAAATTTTGGAGTCAGTATGGCGAGTCCACACTAAAGAATCAGGACATATCACTGAAGTAAAATTTTCCCCATCTCCAATTATTATTATTGTTATTATTATTATTATTATTATATAACTTACTATACATCATAATGCTCCATAGAAATGTGGTTTAACTCATGTGTGATTAGATATTTTCCTCCCTTCCCGTTCCTTTATATAATTTTCCACACAAGCACATCAAAGAAACAAACCGATAATCAGGGATCGGCTGAGTTTTCGAACAGACGACGTTGTAAAGGATCAGACTGGAAAAGGTTACAAGGTCATTTCTAAGGCTTTGGGACTCCAGCGAACCACAGTGAGAGCCATCATCCACAAATGGAGAAAGATGGGAAGAGAAGTGAACCTTCTCAGGAGTGCCGAAATTACTCCAAGAGCACAACGATGACTCATCCAGGAGATCATAAAAGAACAGAGAACAACATCTAAAGAACTGCAGCCCTCACTCGCCTCAGTTAAGGTCAGCGTTCAGGATGAGAACGAGACTGGGGGCAAAAATGGCATCCATGGGAGAGTTCCAAGGAGAAAGTCACTGCTGCCCAGAAAGAACACAAAGACTCGTCTAACATACAATCTTGATTATCTGCAAAGCCTTTTGGGTGAATATTCTGTGGACCGATGAGACAAAAGTTGAACTTTTTTGGAAGGTGTGCGTCCCGTTACGCCTGGTGTAAAACTAACACAGCGTTTCATAAAAGAGCGACTTTACCAAGAAACGTTTACTGTTTGTCCTCCATCGTCTCACCGATAATTTACTTGCACTGCGTCAACTCATTACCACGGAGTATTGATTTGTGTCGTGGCTCTTGTACACAGGCACTTTATGGTGTCTTTTGTATAGTACTTGGATAGTTTTGTTAATTGATGGTGTTAATTTGTTTATGTCTCAGCTAGTCAGCTAATTAGATGTTTTAGTTAGCTAGCTACTCGTTTAATTTACGTTGTTTAATTTATGTTACGTTTTGGTCCTAAAGGACATTTGTATGGTTTCACTGTGTACTGATCTGTATATGTTTGAAATGTCAATAAAAGCCTACTTGACTTGAAGAACATCATACCCACAGTCAAACACGGTGGTGGTCGTGTGATGGTCAGGGGCCACTTTGTAAATTCAGAACCTGGACGACTTCCCATAATTAATGGGACCATGAATTCTGCGCTCTACCAGAAAATCCTGAAGGAGAACGTCCGGCCGGCGGTCCGTGACCTCAACGTCAAGCGCACTAGAGTTATGCTGCGGGACGATGATCCGAAACACACCATTCCATCTCTTAATGGCTCAAAAAATATATATATATTTTGGAGTGGCCTAGTCAAAGTCTGGCATTAAATCTGATTGAGATCCATAAACAGGTTGTTCATGCTTGAAAATCCTCCAATGTGTCTGAATAAATTTTTTTGCTAAATTCCTCCATAACGACGTGAAAGACTCATTTCCAGTCATCACAAACGCTTGATTGCATTTGTTGCTGCCAATGAAATCATAATTTTAACGTAACTGTATTATGTATTTACTCTGGTTATTTGAATTTAATTTTAAAAGTTGCTTGATGATCTGAATCATTTAAGCCTGACTAATATGCAAAAATAAATAAATAAAATAAATAACAGGATGAAGTGTACTTTTTCGGCACTGCACCTTTTCATTAGTGATGGGAAGTTCAGATCATTTTACCGACTCGGATCTTTGAGTCTCGTTCAGCAAAACGAACTAATATTTTTGAGTCATTTTTGTTCATTTTGGCTAAACGTAATTAAAATGTTACATCCCTACTACTTGCGCAAACATTGAACACACAACAAACAAGACAAAAATATAATGTTATGAGAAAAGGAAAAGATTCATTCGTTATGTACCTGGGTCTTTAGTTTAGTTTGAGTAGCTCGTTCATCACAGCCTCATACTTAACCAATGCAGTCTGAGCCGGAAAGAGACGACTCGTCACTACTTTTCATTCCTTCATTTGCGTTTATAGCATTGTCCATTGAAATGAACCATCAAACCCAAACTAAACCCTCAAAATCACTTTATTGGGTAGTGGTAGCTCAGAGGGTTAAGGCACCGTGTTGCTGATTGGACAGTCGGCGGTTCGAGCCCCAGTTCCACCAGGTTGCCATTGTTTGGCCCTTGAACAAGGCCCTTAACTCTAAGACACGTAGGCAATTTGAGAACACCAATTAAGCTAATCTGCATGTCTTTGGACAGTGGAAGGAAACCACAGAAGCACCCGAAGGAAACCTACCAAGCACGGGAAGAACATGCAAACTCCACAGACACAAACCCGAGGCAGGAATGGAACCCTCAACAATGAAGCCACAATGTTAACCACTAATGCGAACATTAATTCACACCCTCACACAGACCTGATCCCAAAATTATGGACAGACCAAAATTTAAACATGGACACTTACACCTGAGCTTGAACATAGAAATTACAGCCGAGATCGACATCCGTCTTTAATTCTTTGCTGCCAGTTTCCTAAAAATGGTAGATATATGTAAATATATATATATATGGGTTAGTGATCTGGATGTTAAGCAGAAATGGGAGGAGAGTGAAAGAATAAAATATAACATACCTGTATGCTTTTAATCGTATTCTTCAGTTGAAGGTACTCTGCTATTTTTTCATACACACCATCTCTTTGCTCCAAAACCTTCCTAAGGAACAAAATGAAAGGAAAATAAAACACAGTCTAAGAAAGATCATCATTCAGAGAAGCTGAAGAGGCACATGTTACTGTGTACTTACTGTAAATCTCTCCTCAGCACATCATTGATGAAGGATTCATACTGCAGCACTTTCTCATTGATGTTAGGCTTTTCAGAGGTCATGGTGTGTGACGTCATTAATCACAGATAACTGAGCAAAGAGTCAGAGATGAAGATGATGATCTCTATAATCTGATGCAAACTAGCTACAAATATTCAGCACCGATATTTGTTCTTATTCCTTATTATTCACAGCGTTACATCTTTTTAACAAAAAAATTCAACATGGAATAGTAATAAAGCAGTATATCAAGCGCGTGCTGTGCATCAATTCTTACTTGTTGACAACATACCGGAAATAATCCTATAAATCACCCGGAAGTGAAAAATAATTCACACGACTTTATACAAACCGATTTAGCACAGGGAGTCGACTCCAAAGATCCGGTTCACCGATTCCGAATAATTTAAAATTAAATTTGAATTTATTCGTAAAAAAAACAAACTGTAAATATTTAACGTCACTAATCACTAACTAAAACCGCCACGCAGATTATTTCTGTCTGATTTCTGATTAAATTATATGGTAATTCGGAAGGCATCATATGTTTAATGATTCTTAGTATGATTCATTTCAAGATGGCGGCCGGTCGTTTAAATTGTCAGGCATAATCATGTTTTTTTTTTTGTAAATCTACCCAACTAATACTGCGCATAGTTAATTATTAGTATTATTATTTTGCAAGACTTACTTTGCAGTTACTAAAATTAAATCGAAAAAGTTTGTACGGAATCAAAAATCGAATCAGAATCGTTTAGTGTAGGTCAGGGAATCGATTCCGTAAAAAAAAAAAACAATAAATAAATGACCAAATTTCAGGCATTAATGCACTGTAAAGTCTACCGCTTTTGAAATGATTCGAGATGTAATGTATTTAGCGATGTGAAATAACTATGGAATCTTATTTTAAATATAATTGTTCTTACACATTTCTAACATCTGAATCGAATAGCGGTACTATTTTACTACGCGCATGCGCATAATACACGCAGCACGCGCAAAGGGCGAGTAATAAACAATCTTAGACTGCACACATAGGTGCCCTATTTAGGGCTACAATAGCGCTTTTAAACGATCCCATCTAGTGCACTATAATTCTATAAAGACACCAATTCGGGATACAGCCCCCCCGAACTGGTAAGGTGAAGAGTTGCACAAGCTAGCAGAAGTTAAATTTAATGTCCAGACATGGAGTGTGTGTTAAAACATGGCAGGTTATTTTAAAATGCCATGAGGTAGAAGGTTAAAAAGTATTTTTATTGCTCTTATGTCACTTAGATAATACAGCCTCAGGGTGTTTTTTACTTTGATGAGTTAGTCCAGGAAGTTGAAAGACAGCTAGCACGTGCGCATGTCAGTTTAATAGTTTGTTGCTGGTGTAAATCCTGTGTTAAGTTGCCCCAGACACACTATCATGGCGGGACCCGAGCTGCTGTTAGACTCCAGTATCCGGGTCTGGGTCGTGCTGCCGATCGTCTGCATCACGTTTTTAGTTGGAGTTTTGCGGCATTATGTTACTAAACTCATCCAGAGTGAAAAGAAGGTCGAGCTGCAGCAGGTGTCTGACAGGTGAGTCACGTGCACGATGATCTATGTGACGTCACAATGAAGTATTAATTCTTATCTTTTTTTTAATTTATTATTCTTTCTGACCTTTTTATTGACAATATATAAGGAGGAGGGTATAAAGGGATGATATGGCATGAGGAAAGAATATGAATAACTTATTTTCTTTAGGAACTTAATGTAAAAATTTTGCATTTAACTATTTTGTGTTTTGCAAAAATGTTCTGTCAGTTTTCACGTAAACATTGTAACTGGACGTGTGAGAGTGTAACTGAGTCAGAGTAAAAAGCATAATTCATTGTTTGGCAAGTTTAGAAATTACATCTATAAATTGGTAGGTTTCTCGTCTGCCATGCGGAAGGCCCGGGTTCGATTCTCACCCAGCGCCCAAACCCCAGCCACTGGATGCAGTGCCGGTCCCAAGCTCGGATTAAATGGGAGGGTTGCATCAGGAAGGGCATCCGGCATAAAACTTGACCCCTAGACAGGAGCAGCCAAAAGTATAACAACAAATGATACACTCACTCACTTACATTTAGGCATTTGGCAGACGCTCTTATCCAGAGCGAATTACATTTTTTTCTGATTACACATCTGAGCAGTTGAGGGTTAAGGGCCTCAAGGGCCCAACAGTGGCAACTTGGTGGTTGTGGGGTTTGAACCTGGGTTCTTCCGAACCGTAGTCCAATGCCTTAACCACTGAGCTACCCCTGGCCCTCTTATCATCTCACTCACCTGTATACAGGGTCATGGGAGGCCTGTATTACACATTATAGGTAATTTGGGAACGCCAATTAGCTGCAAGTCTTTGGACTGTGGGAAGAAACCAGAGTACCCGGAAGAAACACACAAATCACAGGGAGACCATGCAAACTCCATGCACACAGACCCAAAGTGGGATATTGAACCCCTTGACCCTGGGCCACAGTGCTAACCACTACACCACTAGGCCACTACTTGGGATTAGTTTAAGCGTGCAGTTTTTGTGAGTAGCGCAGACTCCAGGAGACAATTATTCATGAGTTTAAAGTTAGAAACCTGAGGGAAAAAAAGTCACTATACTGGGTTTAAAGACAGAAACGTGAATTTAAAGACCGAAACCTGAGGAAAGAAGTCACAAGTCTGGGTTTAAAGACAGAAACCTGGATTTAAAGACAGGATTCAGAGAGAATTCTAAATCTCAAAATCTCTTCCGTAAACTAAACCATCACAATTAGAACATTTTGTAAAATCACATTAAAACAGTCATTCAAATTAACCAAATTAATCGAGAAAGTCACCCATCACCAACCTGTACATGCTGTTTCTAACATTTCGTTCAAATGCTCAGGTAAATACAAAAGAAGTGCAAAAGCAGGCGTAACGTTTTTATGAACTGGCATAACCATATTGGTAACCATATTTATGTAGTATGATTATATGCTTAATTAGCTTTCCTCTGTAATTTATCATAATGATTGTACTGTACCAGCGTTACGGATTTTAATGTTTTGTCCCTTGTGTCTCTGTTTGCAGCCAAGTGTTGATGCGTAGCCGCGTACTGCGAGAGAACGGCAAGTTCCTCCCTAAGCAGGTATCGCTCTCCAAACCTTTAATCTACAATGAATGAAATGTCGGCACCCGAATTATACCTTATAATATCTTAAAGAACGTTCACTGTGCACTTGGGTAGAACAACCCAAAAAAAGTATCAGGCTAAACTTAGCTTTCCTAACACTATAGTGAAGGATTAAGGCTGGCTAGGTTTGAGTTTCATCTTTGATTTTACTTTTGTCTTCTCGTTGCAGTCGTTTGCCATGCGTAAGCACTATTTTAACAACGCTGAGACTGGGTTCTTCAAGAAGGTGAAGAGAAAAGTGGTTCCTAAAAATCCCATCACAGGTAAGATTGAATGTCTAATTAACCACAGAGAGGATCTGTGCTTAAATCAGCTCTAACGTAGTGTAATAATATTTATTTATTTATTTATTGTAGATACCAGCATGATGACCGACATGATGAAAGGAAACCTGACCAACGTCCTGCCGATGATCCTAATCGGCGGATGGATCAACTGGGCTTTCTCTGGATTTGTGACCAGTGAGTACAGAAGAGCAGAACCGATCTCGGGCACAAAAAAAAAAAAAAAGGTTGACTTTGCTGCAGTACATATTTCTGCTCGAGATTCCAAACTAGCCCTGAACAAGATCTCCTGAACATTTCAGCCTGAGAGAGGCCCCCTGGTGGCATCTGGTGGTACTACATGAGAAGTTCAAAAGTTTGGTAAAATATTCAAAGAATATAGAACGCTTGCTTAAACGTAATTACAAGCAAATCAGAACCAAATCAGATTGCTCTGAAGATGTCTATGACGTTTCTGACAAAAGTGTGAGCCACAATTCTATATTTATTAACACACACGCTCTAATATGTTATCAGTTCTAGAATAAACTTCAATTCAGTTTACGACACGTGCTGATTTATTTTCCTTTAATAGCATGTCACACTGCGACTTTTTAGCGTTGGAGCTGTTTAAAAGTTTCTGCTCTAAAGCTCAATCAGATTTTCACTTGATTCTGGAATAAAATTCTTACATAACCTTAAATATTCTTCTCCTACAGCTAAGGTTCCCTTCCCACTGACCCTGAGGTTTAAACCCATGCTGCAGAGGGGGATTGAACTGGTGTCGCTGGACGCATCATGGTGTGTTATTGGTTTGATTTCTCTTCTTCTTTATTGGTCTGGGTTCAGTGCTGATGTAGAAAAAGCCATCTAGTGTTTGTGCTTCACCGAACTTGGTTGTTGAACAGTGTCTGAGACTTTATCTGACTGTCCTGCAGGGTCAGCTCCGCCTCCTGGTACTTCCTCAACGTGTTCGGCCTGCGGAGCATGTACTCCCTCATACTCGGACAGGACAACGGTGAGCTCATGACGATCGTCGTGGGAAGGAAAAAAATATATTAAACACATTCTTAAAGTCATGCATGGTAGTTATTATATTCTGAGCAGCTGTCCAGGAACTAGATAGCTCTTGTGTTTGCAGCTGCCGATCAGACGAGAATCATGCAGGATCAGATGACTGGCGCGGCGATGGCCATGCCCCCGGACCCCAACAAGGCCTTCAAGGTAAGACGTGCATCATTTACATTTACGCTTTATGGCTTCCAACAGTCATCCGTTTATCTCATGTAAACTTCTGAGCAATTTTGAGGAAAGGGTTCAACTTCTGATCAGAGGTTTTCTAATCAGTGTCGTTAGTACAGAGCTGCCCAAAGACTCGTCACACTGTATGTGGAGCTCCAACAACAAACAAAGATGATGAACCCAAAATAAAAATATCAAGCCTAATTAACGAACTCTGTGAGCAAATTAGGCTCAAACCCACTCATTACACACACTCAAGTCTTTGGAGGAATGTGAGGAGGCAAAACACTTTTTCACTTAAAAAAAAAAAAAATACAATTATAATCCTACAGGTGGCGCACTCCGAACTATTTAGACATTTTCGTCCCGTGTGGAAGGAGTGAATTATTTGCTAAGTTTGTTTAGAAATAATAATTATGGAGGAGGGCTGAGAAACGTGTCGCTCAGTAAGTAAATTATTAGAAATAATAATTATGGAGGAGGGCTGAGAAACGTGTCGCTCAGTAAGTAAATTATTAGAAATAATAATTATGGA
>JAQMYK010000039.1:4809705-4823834 GCA_030014345.1 Clarias buthupogon | reverse complement strand
ATGTTTAAATATATAGCAAAAATAGCCTTTTATTTAACTGAAAAACACAAAATGCAAAAAATGCATGTTCATTTTGATATCAACTTTATGAAATAAAACTTCTATTTTGATGAATGATATGCAGTAATCTCCAAGCCAGCTGTGGGCGTGGTCAGTCTGAGACTGGACATCTAGGATGTAGACAGGGAAAATTGAACACTTTGTTTAATGTGGTATTTGATTTACCTGCTACTGCGTCCTGTCCGGCTCCATCTTAGTCTCGCCGTTGTGCTTTTCGCTGTTGGTGTGCGACAGACGCGTGGACATGGTGGCCGCCTGGACCACAGCCTTGAAGCTGCGCTTGCGTTTCTGCACATTCTGCTCCGGGTGAAAGATGATGATGTAGACTTTGGGGATGTAGAGCATGCCCAGGGACACCGAGGCACTCAGGCTCATGGAGACGGTCAGCGTGGTCGTCTGGATGTACATCTGGAAAAGGCACGATCGCAATCCACGGGTGAAGATTAACCAGGAATATTATTCAAAATGAACAAATACAATCTGAGTTTAAACAAATACAAGAGGTGAGATGTTTTTTGGATTATATTCATTTTGTTTTATTGTACAGGGTGAGCATGGAGGTCTTCCCTCTTTATGGACAAACATAGAAAAAAAACACTAGGACAACACACAAAGACTGTTGACCAATTAATATATATATATATTTATATAATTAAATATATTTTTAATTACGGAATTTAAATAGATTTTTGTACAATACACAGTCCAGTGCAAAAGTCTTGACCCCCCCCATTTCTCATTCACCTTCTATACCGCTTTATCCACGGGGGACCTGGAGCCTATCCCAAGAGGCTTAGGGCACGAGGAGGGGTACACCCTGGACAGGGTGCCAATCCATCGCACACACATATACACACACTACAGGCGATTTGGGAACGCCAATTAGCCTACACTACGTACCCGGAGGAAACCCACCAAGCACAGGAAGAACATGCAGACCCCATGCACACAGAGACGGAAATGAAGTCTGGCCAGGAATCGAACCCGGACCTTGGAGGTGCAAGGCGACAGTGCTAACTACTACCCCATTTCACCTTATTAAATTTAATTAAATGAGTAAAGAAATGGGAGCAAATGTTTTTCTGTGACAGGCTGCAAAGTGCCTAAAGTTATAATTGTAAAATTTGCCTCTGCAGCGACCTCGTTTCCCCTCTCGTCTGTTCCAACCACTCAGCATTCAGCATCAGCAGTATAATAATCACCACCTGATCCACTGCACCTGTTTCTCACTGGTTCATGTCTTAAGTTAGATGTGTTTTATGCTTGAATGATTTATAGGTCACTGTGTGGCTTAACAAACAGAAAAACATTCATTAGAAACTGCTCAGGTTCAGGGAATGGAGTAAAAATGAGAGACAAAAACTTGGCAAAAATGAGAGGCGAAAAGGTTTTTCAGGAATCCTAGAAAACTTTTCCTCAAGACTACATTCAAAGTCAAGAGTTTTGTCCAGTACTGTATAAAAACAAATAGGCGGATGAGGAAATAAATAGATGGATAGCCAGACAGACAGATAAACAGATAGATACAGTAGATAGATAGATAGATAGATAGAGCCTGTTTCTACGACTTCATTCAAATGAAATTTTTATATAATTATTTAGCCCGTTTATATAAATTCATCCCCTCCGAATTTGCTCGAACTACTCATGTAATCAGGTAGATTGAGACAGACTGTGCAGAGAGAAATCTCATTACACTCATTACACACTCCATCTCCCCTATGATTAGTACCACAACCGCTACGTTCCTATAAACCCTTAGTTATCCTTCTTCCTCCGTTTCCGTATGTCATCCTGAATGTGCTGAAAACACGAGTGATGGTGCAGCGCGTTTATCCACACAGCAGGAAATTACTACTTCCAAGGAACAGCCAGCGTTTCACCACAACCCTATCTTCCCGCCAGCTCAGCTCCAGCTCGTCAACAAAAAGGCCCAACAGTTTAGCCACTAGTTAAGTCCTTATGTAGCGAAAAATATGCAGAATGAAGTCTTTTGAATATGAATGTGCCAAAGCAAGCAGCAACCTGCCAGGCCCGTGATAACACGCCAGAGTTGCGTCTCAAGCAGTTTCCCTTTTGATGCCAGCTTTCACATGGCAACGCGCAAACACTGGAAGAGATGAGACATACAGAAAAAAAAAAACAGAAGACGTCTTCTCCCCCTCACCCTCGCCACCCCTCCTGTCTTTATCTCCTGAAGACACACCATGACATGGAGACAAAAGCCCTGCTTCATAGCAGCGAGGGGTTTAATTGTGGTGGGAGGCAGATAAGACGAGCGCGGGGGAGCCGGAGAGACAATGCCTTCACCCATCCTAATAAAGCTAAGAGAAGTCACCAGGGGAATGAAGAACTCCAGCGTTCGCCGGTTCGCACCGCGTCCCATCCGCCAGGTGAACTACCACCGAGGCCCGAAGTCCTTTTCTCTTCATCGCAACCGCAGTACGCACCACGACTCCTGGTGGGGTTTGTCTTTGTGCTTTCATTTTTTTTTTAAAGAGTTGATATTTCATTACTTGAAAGCTGTCAGCCATTTAAAAAATACATGAAAATGCAGGAATGAAAGGGAAAAGAGGAATCTGATAGCAGAAAGCGCACGCCGTGTCTACCAGAAATGCATTTATCTGAAAGTTCAGAAATGCATTTGACAGGTTTCCAACTTTTCTGCAAACTTTCATTACAAACATTCTTCACATTCTTTTACAAAATTTCTCACTTTCTTTCCCATAAAAAAAAACAACAACAACAAAACTTAGTAGTGTAAATAAACTGCCATGTCCCTGACCAGGCAGTTACTAAGGATGAATGAATGAATGAATGAAACAATGTATGTATGAATACAGTACAGTATGTTCATTTTACTGAATATTAGTCTTAGTGCTGTAATCTACATATCTGAATGCTCACAATAAAAAAGAAAAAAGAAATTCCAATAGTGTGACTTTTTTCCTGGTCCTGTGAGATCCCCGTCTTGATGATATGCTTGTGAGTGAGCATAAAGTCTTTGCTTGATTTTAAATATCCAGTACTGTGCACCTATAGTCTTGAGGAATAGTTCTTCAGGTTTAATGGAGGACTTTTATGGCTTTGTCTCTCATTTGTAGTCCAGTCCCTGTACCCGAGCAGTTTCAGAAGAATGGTTTTAGTTCGTTAAGTCACACAGTGACCTATGAATCATTCAAACATAAAAAATCATCTAACTTTAGACTTGAACCAGTGAGAAACATGTGCAGATGATGCTGACAGGTCAGTGATTTTAGTATACTGATGATGCTGAATGCTGAGTGGTTGGAACAGACGAGAGGGGAAATGAGGTCGCTGCTGAGGTTCTTACATAAACAACCAGTTTTCAAATTGTATCTTTAGGCCTGTTGCCGTAAAACATGTGTTCCCATCTCTTTAAGTTAATCTACATCATTTAATTTAATAAAAAGAAACAGATTTTTGCACAGGTCTGTATAAAAAACAAAAAAAAACAAAAAAACTGCACATTGTTTTTTGCAAGCTACATAATTATAAATCAATTAAATGGTCAACATTTATGTTTCTATCTATCATAGTTTTTAAGATATGTTTGTCCGTAATAAAGGAAGAACTCCATGCTCATACAATAAAGCAAAATGAATATAATCCAGGTGGCACAGTGGTGTACCTCCAGGGACGAGAGTTCGATTCCCACCTTGGAGTTTGCATGTTCACCCCGTGCTTGGTGGGTTTCCACCTGGTGCTCCGGTTTCCTCCCACAGTCCAAAGACATGCAGCTTCAGAAATGCTAATTGGCGTTTCCAAATTGCCCATAGTGTGTGTGTGTGTGTGTGTGTGTGTGTGTGTGTGTGTTTATGCCCTTGAATGGATTGACACCCTTTCCTGGGTGTACCCGCCTCCTGCTCAAAGGGATGGCACTTTGGAAAAACATGTGCTTCCATTTCGTTAATTTAATGAACATTAATTATTAATTATTAATTTAATTTAATAAGAAGAATTGGGGGATGGGGAGGGGGAGGGGAGTGCTCAAGACTTTTGCACAGGCCTGTACATCATTTATTTATTATTCAGAAATGTATTCATTTATTTATTTGCTTGGTTGATTATGTACGTGACTGTCTGTTTACTACTTACTGAGATAATTTAATAAGTAATTGACCTTTTCATTCCTTCTTGGTTTTTTCTCCCTCTCTTAGGAGTGGCTTTAATAGTCCAAAAAAATATACAATCATATGTCCATTATTTACATTTATCCAGAGCGACTGACATTTTATTTGAGGCCTTGCTCAAGCGCCCAACAGTTGTAACGTGTGGAAAAATGTGGAAAAGTTCAAGTGGTATGAATAGTTTTGCAAGGCACTCTATTATCCAGAGGTGGAAAAAAGTAATACAGTTTTGTACTCAAGTAAAAGTACTGTTACTTCAGTGACATTTTACTGAAGTACAAGTAAAGTTACCCTTATAAAAATCTACTCAAGTAAAAATAAAAAGTAGCTCATTACAAATTTCTCAGAGTAAAAGTTAGAGTTACATTTTTTTTTAACAGCGGGGGTGGGGTGGTGGGGGCAGGGGGGTTCTAATGTAGTTCTAGAATCGTTCTTGTGAGTTTAGCCACGCCCATCAATCAATCAGTGCAGGGCAGGTTTCCGGGTTCATTTTTTTTCCTTCCTCGTTGCATTATTTTTATTATTTTTCATTTTTCATAAAAAAATTTTTACTCGATAACGAATATGATTTCAAATGTAGCGAAGTACAATACTTCAAACAAAACATACTTAAATTAAAGTAAAATTACAGATTTTAAAAACTACTTTAGTACACAAAAAAAATCTACTCAATTACAGTAACGCGAGTAAATGTAATTTGTTACTTTATCACTTATCCTGTGTAGGGTTGCAGAGGGCCTGCCCTGGAGCCTATCCAAGAATGCTCAGGGAACAAGGTGGGATACACACACACCCACTCATATACAAATGTACTACAGACATACCGCAGATTGGGAATCGATCTACTGTGCATGTCTTTAGACTGTGGGAGGAAACCAGAGCACCCATAGAAAACCTGCTAAGCACAGGAAGAACATACAAACTCCACACACACTAAACCACAGTGCTAATATATCAAATTTGTGAATTGGATTGTAGCAAGGTCATGTCGCTAACCCGACAGCCCTCACCTTCTCCGTAGATTGCGCCGTGCTGAAGAAGATGGGCACGAAGGCCAGCCACACGATGCAGGTGGTGTACATGGTGAAGCCGATGGGCTTGGCTTCGTTGAAGGTCTCGGGGACGCCTCGACTTTTGACGGCGTACACGGTGCACGTCACCATGAGCAAGATGCTATAACTCAGGCAACAGATCAGTGACAGGTCAGACATGTCACACTTCAGGATCCCGCGTGCAAGCTCGGGGTTGGGTGGACGCAGCTCCTCGTAGTCGATAATGGTGTGGGGTGGAACCACACCCAACCAGATAAACACTCCGAGCACCTACATGGAGAGACAAGATAGAGAGAGACGCAGGAATAAGGAGGCAGCTGTTGGGAGACAAAATAACAAAAAAAAAACAAACACATTTTGCAATTCCTTGTCCCGTCATGCATCATGTATCGACATCAAACTGGCTAATAACGATGCCTTAAATATAAACAACCGACAAGATAATTGTCGTAAGTAGCCCTATTTGTCATCCATAAGGTTTCATTTAAAATGACCCTGAAGTGGACAGATTAGACTGCAGGTAACAGTGCTCTTGTGTATTTATCCCATATCACAGTCATTCATTTGAATACAGCAGCTGGACGGAGGGAAGAACACAGAGACAAGCTCGTCCTCCCCACCTGTTCATGGCGGGATCTCACTCACTGTAGCTTAATCTCATCCGCTAATGCAAAAAAAAAAAAAAAACTTCCAGAAGAAAGTTTCAGGTCATGGAAGGGGAACGCAGACGCAGACGTGAAGACAGATGCTGCTGTCATGATGCTCAGCAGAAAGGCAGAGCGATCGTTTAGACTCGCTGACACCTCCACCATCACGAGCAGAGAGGCAGGGTTAAAAAATATCCCGCTGTCAATCAATCCGGCACCGGAGGACGGATAAGCTCCTCTCCCCCGCGTCCCACTTCCACTGACTCATGAACATCCCATTCATGCTACGCTCACACCCAGAATAGCTTTATTAATATTCCTGCCCGTAAACGTGTGCATCAGCACCCTGTAACTTTTCGAAGCGGACGAGGAACGTGGAAGGAAGACGTGTGGGCTTAGTTTCCCTCCGTCTCAGGAAGGCTGATTCAAAGTCCGATCCTTAAAAATTGACAGATAACCAAATCTGTCACCAAATTGCAGAAGAGACGTGTCTGTCTGTGAGAACTGTACACACGATCATTTACCAACAACACTTGATGGGCAAGACGTCTCCACATGTTTGGGGCATTAAAGGAGTTCCTGGGAGGCCAGCGTTTCAGACATGAAAGCATGCAGTCTGATCATGGCTCCGGCATACTGAGACAACTTTCTACCTTGATGCACTAGTGAAACTCGTGCATTAGTCTAGCAGGGGATTTTAGAGAAATATACTGTACAGGAGTTTTAAATCTCATAACTGTGATCTATAACAATGCACAAAAAAAAAGTCCCGGTTTGACTCGAACACCCATTGTATTTTCTTAATAATTAATATAATATCATTAATTGGCATATAATTCTGCCAATTTGAAGCATTTTATTTTTAGAAAGTAGCTAAATGATCTGAGAGATTATCTATAGTCTTAGAGTTCGGTTTATTTTACAGATATGAATCTGACTCAAACGAAGGAGACAGATTTTGTGTTGCTGTTATTGAGAAATTCAGCTGAAGAGTGTACAAGCTATTTTTTGCTATCCTGACATGCTGTGTAGGAGACTGTAGGAGTTCAGCAAATAAAAATTGACAAATTTCTCCATCCACCTACAGTACCGTCGCTAGTTTCTCGACAACATCGCGCGGCTCTGACCCGCCGGAATGACAGAAGTAGTTTCGAATTCGCCTTGGAGAATAAATGCATCCTTCTCTTCCTTTTAACATTGAGTCTGAATATGTTATGTTTTCTCTGCATTAATCAGAGAGCAAAATAAAATGAAAAATCTATGAAAATCTCTGAAAACCCTGCCTTTTCTGAGTGAACGCCTCCAGGCTAGCCTCTGGCCAGATGAGCCGCCTCCAGCTAAATAATTTAACATAAAACGCATACACCTGGCTACATACGTACGTCTGCTACAGTATCAGAGCTGGTTCAGGTTTAGAAACCTGAAATGATTGAGCTGCACATCTGGACTACAGTCTGTCAGATGACAACACTTGTTCTTGTAATATAGTCAGTAAAGTCAAGCTAATAACAAAGCAGTGTAGTTACATGCATGACAAAGTTCTTGATCTGTTGAATGTAGGTCAGGCCGCTAAGTATAGATCACATTACCATCAAGGTAAAAAGTACACAAGAGCCATGATCGAACTGATTCACATCTGAACCGCTGGCCTCCCAGGAACTCCCTTAATGGCCCAAACATGTGGAAATGGTTTGGTCAGGATTGTACGAGGGGATTGAAGTGGTGTTGGTGAATGACAAGTTATCAGTCGATTTTCATGGATCAGGCAATCCACTCGCTGCAGTGGCCTCCTTCTTCTGTAAATTGTAATATTTTTAATGCCTTCGAAAAGTCCCGGTTTGACTTGAACGCCCCTCGTTGCTACAAACAGATGTTTCTGTACGGTATGTGTCACATCAGCTTTGTTTCTTACTCCATAACCCAGAATCCGACCACCAAACAACAATTTACAGTACTCTCATAAATCACACACCTGTTCCCAGTTACTGGTTCACTATAAAAACACACACACACACATACACACAGACGTAAATCTTGTGTGTTTGTGAAGTATTGCTCCATGCTGATCACTATTGCTATTACCGAGCCTGTCTTCTATTCAGACTTTGACAGTTGCTATGACAAATCTATTGTTTGTCAGTAGTTACATTTACAAAATGGACAAATTTTTCTTCGACCCCGCTGAAATCATTCCGATTAATGATTCTAACTCACCTGCTCACATGGACGCTAATCTGATAAAAGGTGTGTTTAAAAGCTTAAAGGATTTAATTTAAAATTGAATCACTGTGAAGCGTGTAATCTGCCAGAGATATACAGTATAACACAAGAATATTTTTCTCCAGCTTCGAGGTTTGTTTAGGCTTCCCATCTTTTCTGCATTACGATTCACAGAATCTTACCAAGATTTTATTAACAGTTACCCTACAGTATGTGGGGCTAGCATGACAAAATATACAGTGTCATGTAAAAGTATTTGCCCCTTCCGGATTTATTTTTTATTTTTGCATATTTGTCATAATTAAATGATTGAGATCGTCAAACAAATTTTAACATTATACAAAGATAACCCAAGAAAATAAAAATAAAAACTTTTTAAATGATGATTTTTCTTCTATTAAGAAAAAAAATCTGCCTGGCCCTGTGTGAAAAAGCAATTACCCCCTTGCTAAACTATGAATGAACTGTGATTAACCATATTTAAAAAAATTTTTTTTGGAAAGCTGAGGTAAATGTAATTTGCCACACCCAGGCCTGATTACTGCCAGACCTGTTGAATCAAGAATCATCAAAAAAAAAAGAACAAAAATAAGCAAAAAAAAAAAAACAGTAAGGGGGCAAATACTTTTTCACACTACCGTTTTTATTCTAACAAACAAAATATTTATCTGCTGAACTGATCAAAGGTTTAAACCCAACACCCCCCTCCCCGCCCCCCTAAACAAAATCGATTTTAAATTCATTCTGAGTGTTCCGGTAGAGGTGATGACTTGATGCATTTTTATTCCAACTGGCCCATTATTCTGACTTTTGGTGGGATATTTGAGTCCATGTAATTCCTTCCTAATAAAAGAGTTCTTCATTCCATCTGCAAAGGTCCGGTTTGGCTGCAGGCTTTTAAAGCAGCCAAATAAGATGAGTGGAGATGAACTGATTAAACAAGTGGAATCAGTGATGGCGCCTGCCTGGTTTTGAAGGAAAGCCTGCAGCCACACCAGCCCTTTGTGGATAAGATTGAAGACCACCTGGTCTATGACTTCACCTGTTCCATGTCTTTGCCATTCGCTGCACCTTCAGTCAGGGACAATGCCATTAAATGCATACTGAGGCATTCTTAGCATTATGTGTGCTCAGCATGATTCAACCCAGACAAACGTCTGAAATACCAGACGCTTTTTTTTCTCTCTCTCTTTCTCCCTGCCGTTCTTTTCTCCCTCTCTCTCTCTCTCTTGTAAAGAAGACGATGCTGGATAAACATCTTCTTACAGAAAGCTTCATCACATCAATAATTATATATTGCTCTTTGAAGAAGAACATGATTTTAGTTTGCTTGTTACTAGACTTTGATTACATGAAAAGTCTACCATACCAAGTCCTTGTGTTACTATGGAAACGGCGGCTTATTATTAGCACATGAATCGCGCAACTCACAATTTGCTGGAAGTAAAGACAACACGCTACTGAGACCATGTTTTACTCGAAGCATTTAGTTCTTGATCCATCATCGCAAAACAAACCAATACACTATACACTTACACTTTGGGATTAATAAAACAACTCTATCTATCTATTTATCTATCTATATTAGGATCGTGGACTAAAGTTTTCCCATCTCATTTTAATTTCAAGCACCAGCTACATTTCCGTTTCAATCCACGCTAACCCACGGATGTGTTTGAAACAAGTCCTGAAAAATGATGGATTTTCCAAGAGTTATTTAACAATGTTGTTACTGCGGTTCACACCACTTCACTGGGAGCCTATTAGAAGGAAAAAAATATACTGAAGAAAGCAATCTCGCAGCCTGATTAGATAGCCTATTACTATGATAGCCTCAATTTATATTACATGTCACAATGTCATTATTCATTGAATCATCTTCAGCTAGCGCTGTTTTACTGTTCTTACCTCAGTAACCGGAGCACAGGATCGAAACCAAGACCCCGGAGCTGTAAGGTGCACCGCTGTGACACTCATTCCATTATCGTAGCGGTAAATAAATTCATGGCGGTGATGCAGTGATGCGGTCACAGCGGTATGCATGGCACAAATACTGGGATTGTGGGTTATTCATTGCTAAAGGAACGCCAAGGAGAGGGAAAATGCTTTGTTTACAGGTGCTACCTAATGTAAAAGGGGTTTTAGGGATATTTATATAAGATTATATTGTATAAAATAACCTTTAGAAAGTGTTAGAGGTCGATCAGTGTACAGTAAATTGCGCTAATGTTCAACTCCACGCTCAAAAAAAAAAGAATTTCTCAGCTTGAGTAGCTTTTACATGTCTATTTTGCGAAAATCTGTAACGTACTTGTTATTTCTACAAGGCCCGTTCGAGTCAAACCGGGACTTTTGATTGCACAGAAAAACAACATAATTTGCTCCCTTAATTTTTTTCTGTATTATACCCTGCTACACTAATGCACTTCTCCCAGCGTTTCACTAGCACTTGGATACCATCAAGGTAGAAAGTTGTCTCAGCATGCCAGAGCAATTATCCACGTCTAATACGCTGGCCTCCCGGGAACTCCATGTAGAAATGGAAAGTCAGGACTATATGGGGGATGTGGCAATAACAATCAAAATATGTTTCTGTAATGTGCAGTTGGTGTTGGTGAATGATTGTGTGTACAGTTCCCACAGACAGATGCGTCTCTTTTGCATGTAAGTGACAAGTTATTCATCAATTTTTGTTTAAGGATCAGGCGTTCCACTCTCTGAATGTTCACGGAAACAACTGCAGTTCTCAGCTGGGATCGTCGTTTATGGACATATGTCCTTCTTGAGTCAAGAGACTTGAGTCTCATCACTGTAGTGTACTTGAATACCTTCTGTACATTTCTTTAATATCAGTTTTTCTTTCATAAGTAAGTCCCGGTTTCACTTGAACCCCCTTTGTATTTAATTATCCTAAACATAACAATTTTTACCATTATTTATTTTTGTTCAGATTACATCTTTTACTTGAGGGGAAATTCTGCCCTTAATTTAAACAGAAATAATTAAATTTGAATCATTTGAACATAATTTCTCATTTATTTCTAGATTGCAGAACAACAGTGAAGAGACATCAAAGACATCAAAACATGATGTAATTATGTAATGAGAAACAATAATCCATCATCACTTTTACGACATGATGGTCAATCTATTTGGAAAATTACAACACCTTTAAATGTACATTATCGTCGAGTGCAGCCGCAAAAAACCATCAAACGGTCTGATGAAACCGGCTCTCATGAGGACCGTCACAGCAAAGGGAGACCAAGATTTACCTCTGCTGCAGATGGTAAATTCATTTAGACTTACCAGCCTCGGAAATGAAAAGCACCTCAGATTACAGCCTACATGAATGCTTCATAGAGCTCTCAAGCAGGAGACATGTCTCATCATCAACCGTTATTTTTATACATAGTTCTATAACGCACAGTCGAGACAATAAAAAAATTTAAAAAAAGAATTAGAAGGCGTTTCCAAACCTTTGTTTTGTAGTATATAGGAATTTCTCACTCGGTATAGAAAATCAATGTGACCATTAAAAAAAAAAAGGTTCTTCTATACTGTATATTTGATCAATCAACTCTGACAAACAAATCTGTTTCAAAAGGGCCTCATAAAATAAACATTAATCCAATATCTTACATCAGGATATGATTTCTTCCCAGCCACTTAACCGCATGATTAGAAACATTTCATCACGCCTGTGATCTCCGGTTACTTGCTTTACCAAAGATGGTGCAGAATCCGAAAGTGCACGATAAAATATTTTGAAATAAACTGAAATATTTGAAAGAATTTAAAGAATATTTAAAGATTTTAAAGAAGAATGAGGCAAATATACAGTACTGAAGATGTTGCATGATTCCTAGGTTGCTATTTCTATTTAATCAGTTGCGTGATATTGACCACGTTTATTTCTTTGCACTAAAGATGGGATGTTCCTTATCTTTTCCATTAAAGCACTGAATTTGATGCAACATGAATTATGGGCATTTATACCAGCTTGCACAGTCTGTGCCAACTCAAGTGGACACTCAGTGTCAATGAAGCAAACAGGAGACGTTTAAACCGCTAAAAGAAAATGATGTGTTTTAGAAGTGTCTCACACACACACACACACACACACACACACACACACACACACACACAGTGTGCAGTACAGTACCAGTCAAAAGATTGGACGAAAGTTTGGATTTGTTTTCTATATTCTATAACAATACCGTATTTTTAAAACTATAAAATAACACATATGGCATTAAGTAATTACGCAACACCAACAACACTCAGTTATTAGTGTAAGACACGAAGGTCAGCTGTTCTCGATCAGTTCTTCCAAGAACAGTATTGTGTCAAGTGCATTTGCAAAACCTATCAAGAACCATGATGAAACTGGCTTTCATGAAGACCGTCCCAGGAAAGTGAGACCAAAACTGACCTCTGCTGCAGAGGAGAACTTCATTTAGAACTTTACTGATCCAAATATGGAAGTACAAACGACCTGATAATCACAGTGGAAACAACATACCATATCTAAGCTTCTGTCCAACCCTACCATCCATCCATCCATCTGGGACCTTCTGTAGTCCAACTAGGGACTGTGGAGCCCAATGGTGACCTTTGTATTCATTGTCCAACCCTATACCTTCGCAGAATTTTATACCCATGTTTAATTTTCTAACCTGAAACCTACAGATCATTGATGAATCAGTTTCGTCTCACCTGGAAAGAGATCAGGATGAAGGTAATGACGAGTTGCGACGTCGGGCTGATGAACCTCGGCGGCGTCACTGATTTCTTGCCCTGTTCGAAGATGCGGTAGATGCGGTTGGTTTTGGTCAGCATGGCCGAATAGGTGATGCACATCCCAAGGCCGAGCAGCAGCCTGCGGAAGGCGCACACCACCGTGTTGGGCTCGGCGATCAGCAGGAACGTAATGAGGTAGATCAGGAAGATGCCCGTCAGCAGCACGTAGCTCAGCTCACGTCCTGACGCCCGCACGATGGGAGTGTCGTTGAAGCGCACGAAGACGACGACTACAGACAGAGTGGCCGCGATGCCCAGGATGGCCAGGAACATGGGCACGACAGCCCAGGGCGAGTGCCAGTCCAGCTTGATGATGGGTGTGGGCACGCAGGCGGTGTGGTTCGCCAGGGGCCGCATGTCGAACGGACATATTTCGCACGCCAACTCACCCACCTGGTACTGGTAGCCATCACAGAGCTCGCAGTGCCAGCAGCACGGTACACCTTTCACCATCTTCTTCCTCTCGCCTGGCCGACACGGGAAGCTACACACAGACAGAGGGATGTAGTTCTCACCTCCGGCCCACTGCGACTCCTCCACCTGAGGCATAATATATATGTAATAATTTTATATTAGTAATTTTTTTTGTTAATGTACAGAATAACTAAAATTGTAAAAGGTTCAAGTGGTACTTTATACCATAATACAATAAATGGGGTATAAAAATATAGGTAAGTGTAGCTATAAGAAAAAAAAAATCAATCATCAGAGTTGATAACATTGTAGAACATTCCAAAAACCCGAGTCAGTCCTTTTATCACTTAATTTATAGCAGCTATAAATAGTTATTCCTCATGACCCGGTCTTTTCACTCTCTCTCTCTCTTAAAGTTGGAAATCTGAAGAAGTGTCCAGGCTGAAGAACTTAAAAATAACGTCCTATTTTTTTCTTTGGTAGAAATAAAACACTGCACTAAACAACATGATACCTGAACAAGTGAATGTAGTCAAATTTAGCTAAATATATATAATAAGATTAATAAGATTACAACAAACCAAATATAAGATTATTAAGTCTATTTTTTATTTTTATTTTTTTAAACGTAACTTTCTTGGCCTCCGAGTGGCGCAGTGTTAAAGCGCTCGCCCTATGATCCGGAGATCGCGAGTTCAATTCCCGAGTGATGCTGTAACCTCTCGCAGCCGGAGGTCTAGAGAGAGCTGATTGGCCGAGCTCTCTCAGAGGGGAGGGATGAG
>JAQMYK010000039.1:4786170-4803556 GCA_030014345.1 Clarias buthupogon | reverse complement strand
CTTCATTGAGAACTCATTTGGATTATGATTAAATTAGCATGTTTGTTTTGCCGTCGGTCCAGATTTAACCGTATTTGCCTGTGTACAGGGTCACGGGGGGCTGGAGCCTATCCCAGGTGCCGATCCTTCACAGGGCACACACATGCGATTTGAACTATGGGAGGGAACCGGAGAACCCAGAGGAAACCCATCGAGCAGGGGAGAACATGCAAATTCCATGCACACAGACCCCGAGACAGGAATCGAACCCATGGAGGTGCGAGGCCACTGTAATAAACACTACGCTACCATGGACACATCATGATGATTAGCAGATCATTCATAGACTATAATTACAAAATTCACAAATTCCCGACTCCATTGACACGTCTTCTTCTTTCTTTCTTGATGAAAGATCATTATTGAAAATCCACTAGTAGATGGTGTTGTAGTGAACAGTGTGGAATGTGAAATTTCACCTTTTTTCCTCTAAAAAATCCTCTTTCTCAGTTATCTCATGCCTTGCTGACTCGATCCAAGTGTTCCGAATGAATACTAGATTAGGCTCAAGAAACACACAGCTTTGCTGATTATCGAGCTCGAGTGCAATATTAATGAAGGAATGTTTAAAAAGAAAATGCTTTCAGTGAGCGCATTTCGTGTCAAAACATTTAAAAATAATGAGAGTTTGGTGCATTTTCACAGTTCATTATCCTAACTAAGTGTGTGAGGAGTTTCGAAGCTAGGTACTGGAAAATAAAAACGGCTCGTCAGTGGAAAAACAGAAAATAAGTGTAAATGTTGGAATGAGTGATTACTTTGAAGATCTCCTATTTCGAGTTATTATCTGATTTTTGCCTGTCTAGGATTTTACTACTCTGGGTGAGTGTGTGTGTGTGTGGGTGTGAGATCTGGAATCCTTATCCGAACTCACCATTAAAGCTGACAGCGCGGATGTATTTGAGCAGCAAACGACCTTCCACCGGGTCCATCTTGGCACAGAGCCCCATCGCCCCCGGGCACAGGTCCTGGTGCATGTTGTGTAAAGCGTGTGCCATGGCGTAAACGGCGTCGATCACAAACTGCACCTTCCCCTCTTGCTCGTACAGCGAGTCACGGCTGATCCGCTCTTTACCTGAGAGAGAGAGAGAGAGAAAAAATGAAGGGAGAGAGATATAAATTTCAAGCGACAGCCAAAAAGGTGAGACATTAATGAATAAACATCAGCCCCAGTAAGACAAAGAGAGTATTAAAGGCCACTGAAGTCGCCTGTCACTGCCACGCTTGTCAGAGTCTGCGCTCGTAGACAAAACTATTTCCGCCTTCCTGTCACCGCCTCCGAATTATCGCCCAGTCTCACCGGCGCGGTTGCTTCATTAAGGGGTTTTATGGACAATTTAAAAAGAAATCGGCCCCAAAACGCAAAGAAATACGTCTCAAATGTTTTTATAATGCATGACTAAAAAGAAAGTTGAAGAACAAAGTAAAGAAAAAGAAAAAAATTATATATCAAAGAACTGCTTTCAGGTCAAAAATATCTTTGAGGATTCTCTATTGTTTACCGGCTCATCATCAACAACAACAACAACAACAACAACAACAACATTTGAACAAAGCAAATTCTGCAGAAAAGAAAAGCGCTATGAGAATCTGTGCGGTTCAGTAAGAGTTCTTCAGATGGTTTCTTTCCTTCCGATTAAACCATCTGAAGAACCTTTAATGAACCTTGAAGTTCCTCATAGCGCTTTTTCTTCTCTGTAGAATTTGCTTTGTCTGGATGTTGTTCTTCTATTGAGCTGGTAAGAGATAGAAAATCCTCAATTCTTTTTACCTCCTACTTCTGTAAACTTCTGTCAACCTTTTAAAACCGTTAATACTCGACTGGCACAGATCTACAGTATATAGATATATAGATATAGATATATACCTGTAGATCTGTACCACTTGATTATTAACGGTTTTAAAAGGTTGACAGAAGTTTAATACATACACAGAGTCAGGCAAAACAAAATGTATACACACTTCAGGAACCGAAAGACTTGTATACTTATTTAAAAACTAAATGTATTGCTAAACGTTATATATTTACTGTATATATATATATATATACAGTATATGATAATATAATTAATATTATATTAATATACTATACATCATACTATTTTTCTTTTCCTGACGTGTGTATACATTTTCTGGCTGACTATGTGCTTATATGGAAGTCTTTATAAAGTGGTAAACTTTACCCTTTATCAAGGTAATGATAAGTCAGGTACAACCAAAGTAATTATTACCTTTATAAAGCGTAAATATGACCACTACCGAAATCCGGAATATGTGAAATGATGTCACAAAAATGTAGAACTCTCAAAATGAGCATATTATTATTTTTCAGGCATAGAAAGAACCGAAAACAATAATGAACACATGTGATCTGTGCTATTTCTTTGCCTACAGTATGTGAACAAGTTTTTGCTCAGTTATGGTTTGGTAGTTGGTTAAAATGAACTGAAGTTCAATTCATCAATATTTCCTATTTTGTGCTGAACATAAAAGGATACGTCACTCTATACTGTACAATGAGGCCTACTGTATATATGTTTATTAAAAGAACTCCAAAACAAATAAATATACAAATGCTCTAAGTATTAAACTCCGGAACTAAATGAACACTTTTTAAGAATTTAGAACTCGTAGAACATTTCCTCTTTAACATGAGAGTGTTGTATAGAAGTCACACATCAGTCAGATTCATACAGTACCAACACAAGAGCTCCAGTAGGATGCGGCTATTTTTCCCAACTAACAAGATATTAATGAATTTCTTGTATAAATGCACGAGTAATAGAAATTTAAAATTATAAAATAAAATAAAACTGCAGGACACACACATACACTACAGGCAATTTGTGGGCGCCAATGAAACTAATCGGCAACACGGTGGTGTAGTGGTTAATACTGTCACCATGGTTCAATTCCCGCCTCGGAGTCTGTGTGCATGGAGTTTGCATGTTCTCCACATGCTTGATGGGTTTTTGCCGGGTTCTCCGGTTTCCTCTCTCAGTCTAAAGACACACGGATCAGGCTAATTGGTGTTCCCAAATTGCCTGTAGTGTGTGAATGCTTGTGTGTGTGAATGTTGACCAGAGGTCCTACCACGATTGTGAAAATGGGAATAAATACAGTGGTCACCATTGGCTTCCAAATGGACAAAATTAACCTAATCTGCATGTCTTTGGACCGTGGGAGGAAACCGGAGGAAATCCACCAAGCACAGGGAGAACATGCACACAGACTCCAAGGCGGGAATTGAACCCGGACTGTGAAGGTCCAATGTGACAATAGACCTACAGTAGAAATAGGCCACCAATAAGTGGCAGAGGAGATTCACCTAAAAAAGTGGTACCTTAAAAGTTCTTTCCCAGTGAAATAACTTTTTTTCACATATCTCAGTTAGGAACTAGAGGTCAGGAAGGATGGAAGGAACAGTGGCAGCTTGACAGTTGTGGGGCTTGAACCCCCAACCTTCTGATTAGTGACCTAGATCCTTAACCGGTTAAGCCACCACTTCCACTTTACCTGTCACACAACCCATCTCTGCTCAAAGTGACTCAAGCTTTCCAATCTACTGATCAAGGTTAATTATCATGTCAGAGACTAAAAAATTACACTCAATTAAGCAGCTTTAACTAAAACACATTAGTTAAACCCGTCACTTCTTTAGGTACACCTGTTCAACTCCTTGTTAATGTTAATCTAATCGGCCAACCACATGGCAGCAAATCCATGCAGTTAGAGCATCTAGACATGGCCATAGACAATTTAATCCGAGCATCAGAATGGGGAAGAAAGGTCGTTTAATTGACTTTGAACATGGCATAATTGCTGGTGCCAGATGGGATGCGAAACTGCTGATCTACTGGGATTTTCATGCCCAGCCTGAAAAAGAGAAAATATCCAGCAAGCGACAATTCTCTGAGTGAGGTCAGAAAAGAATGGACAAACTGGTTTGAGCTAATAATAGAGAGGCAACAGTAACTCAAATAACATCTCATTACAACAGAGGTCTCACTGAACGCACAACACGTCGAACCATGAAGCAGATGATCTCCAGATGAAGCAGATGATCACAGCAGCCGGAGACCACATCGGGTGCCACTCCTGTCAGCTAAGAACAGGAAACTGAGGGGATAATTTGTATGGGCTCACTAAAATTAGACAACAAAAGATTGGAAAAACATTATCTGCTCTGATGAGTCGGGATCTCTGTTGTGACATTCTGATGGTAGGGGCAGAAACTGGTGTAAACCACAAGAAAGCATGGATAAATCCTGCCGTGTATTAACGGTACATGCTGCTGGAGGTGTAATGCTGTGAAAGGGATATTTTCCTTGCACACTTTGGGCTCCTGGTTTCTTGGACATGACAATGAGTTCACTGGACCCAAACAGCCTTCACGGTCACCAGATCTCAATCCAATAGTCACCTTTGGGGTGTGGTGGAACAGGAGATTCACATATTGGACGTGCAGCCAAGAAATCTGCAGATTCAACCCGGACCAAGATCTCTAAGGAATGTTTCCAGCACCTTGCTGAATATGTGCCATGAAGAATTAAGGCAAAAATGGGTCAAACCTAGGATTAACAAGGTGTTAATGCTCAGAAACATTCATTAGAGATTTGGAAGGGCAGGTTTTACCTGTGCATTTCTTCTTCTCTGGGTCGAGCTTGATGCCTGGACGTGTCAGCTTGCACTTAAAGTCGTCCTCCCAGAACTCAGCAAACCAGATGTTTCTGCGATTGTTCTCCAGATAGCGGGACGTGAAGTACTGATCAAACCCTGAGCGAAAGGCACAAAAAACCACCAGAGCTGTAAACCCAGGGCAAAAATAAAACTTTAAAGAGTTATGAATAACATTTACAAAGGCAGTTGAGGGAGAAAAAGGTATAATTTGATACCAGACCAATCAAAACAACTCTACAATATAATCAGTCTGTGCAACTTTTCTAGTGTGCGTGTATATTTTGTCGTGTCATGGAAGATGTTTTACATTTTTATGCATTGTCATTGCAGTTTAAGTCCAGGTGTACAGCAATATGTCAGTAGTTCTCTGGTTCTCATATGTTATCGTTTCTATGGTAACAACTTATTTGAGCACCTGCATGCCACATGCTCTATGCAGATGTTTATTTAACCTTATGGAAGAAGAAGTCTTTAATGCATATGCTGTTTAAGGTAAGCACTGACGCTTAGTATGAATAATAATGAGTTAATTGTTATACAGTCGATAATCGCTCAAGGACTTTTGAGGTATATTTACCTTCCACAGAGGCTCTTTTGGGCAGGATGGTGATGGCTCCTTCCGCCACTTCTTCATTGTCCAGGATGGGGGCACTCTTCGATCCCCAGCTGTCTGACCCCACAAAACGAAAGTGGCCGGTCAGGTTCGCCCGTCTAGCCGCATCGAGTACCTGCCTACACCGAAGAGACAGAGAAATTAAATTACAAATTAATTACAGATTAATTCAAGCAAAGCATGGTAACGAGACTCTAAGCTATTTCCACATGTTTGGACCATTAAAGGAGTTCCTGGGAGGCCAGAATTTCAGACATGATGCAGGCAGTTTTGATTATGATTATGGAACCGGCATTCTGAGAAAACTTGATGATATCCAAGCAGTTGTGAAATACTGGGATAAAGTGCATTAGAGTAGCAGAGGATTATATAGAGAAACAACGGAACTCCCATAACCGGCGATATTCTGCACAATTAAAAGTCCCTGGTTGATTCGAAACGCTCCTTTTAAATAATGAATATAAATGTAAATTGTTACATAAAATTGTCTAATCAATAACTAGAAACTTAATGAAGAATGGCAAAACTATACTCATTTCTTTTAATTAATTATTGAATTCTTCCATCCTGGGTCCAATACACCTTAATAACTCAGGCTTGGACCTGAAGCTATGGGGCTATTAGAATGAATTAAGCACAGAACATTATTTCATATATTAAACAGGAAAAAGAAAAAAAAATCCACAAGCTTGTGTCTTAGAAACAGGTACAGAGTTTGTACTTTTACACTAAAATGGAACGAGGACGGCTATTACAGAGCGTCTCCAGTGGACCAGCCTGTCCTGCCTCATTAACAAGTGCCATATCGATTGAGCAGTACAACTGACTAAACTGTGATCCACAGAACAACCACAAGAGCTTGTTAACACATCAGGAACTGGCCTTCTGACTTCTCAGTAAAGAAGACAGTGATTCCCTTAAAATCAGCCCCTAATTATATCTGATTTGAATTCTGTTCCAGTAGCCGGGTGAGCGCCGGTTCTCACCATGTCAGCACACAGCGCTTGTTTAGTGCTGCAAGCTTTAATGAGTGTGAAACTTCAGCACACACGTCCGTCCGTGCTGACGAGGTGGAAAGGCTGTCAGCGGCATGTCGCACAGGCTACGGTCTTCATCAGGAAACGCTGGCAGGCACGGGGCCGCGTATGAAAGGGTTTAAAGATTCGCCGGTTGAAATCAATGCAGCGGCCTCAATATTTACAACACAGCTACACGGATTCGAAACACTGCAGTACCGCAGGCATCACGTCTTATCAATGCGTTTTATTATAGTAATGTTCTCACTAATGTTCACACTGTCAGTCACAGTGAAGGAGGCGTGGCCTCTGTGTCTGTCAGTCACAGTGAAGGAGGCGTGGCTTCCTTGTCTGTCAATCCCAGTGAAGGGGGTGTGGCCTCTGGGTCTGTCAATCCCAGTGAAGGAGGCGTGGCTTCCGTGTCTGTCAATCCCAATGAAGGAGGCGTGGCTTCCGTGCCTGTCAGTCCCAGTGAAGGAGGTGTGGCCTCTGTGTCTGTCAATCCCAGTGAAGGAGGCGTGGCCTCTGTGTCTGTCAATCCCAGTGAAGGAGGTGTGGCTTCCATGTCTGTCAATCCCAGTGAAGGAGGTGTGGCTTCCCTGTCTGTCAATCCCAGTGAAGGAGGCGTGGCTTCCATGTCTGTCAATCCCAGTGAAGGAGGTGTGGATTCCCTGTCTGTCAATCCCAGTGAAGGAGGCGTGGCTTCCGTGTCTGTCAATCCCAATGAAGGAGGCATGGCTTCCATGTCTGTCAATCCCAGTTATGGAGGCGTGGCTTCCGTGTCTCTCAATCCCAGTGAAGGAGGTGTGGCCTCTGTGTCTATCAATCCCAGTGAAGGAGGCGTGGCCTCTGTGTCTGTCAATCCCAGTGAAGAAGGTGTGGCCTCTGTGTCTATTAATCCCAGTGAAGGAGGTGTGGCCTCTGTGTCTGTCAATCCCAGTGAAGGAGTTATGGCTTCTGTGTCTGTCAATCCCAGTGAAGGAGTTATGGCTTCCGTGTCTGTCAATCCCAGTGAAGGAGGCGTGGCTTCTGTGTCTATCAGTCCTAGTGAAAGAAGTGTGGCCTCTGTGCCTTTCAATTCCAGTAAATGAGGTGCGGCCTCTGTGCCTCCCAGTTCCAGTGTCAGAGGCGTGGCATCTGTTTCTGTCAGTTTTAGTTAAAACTTTGTGTTTGTTAGTTTGAGTTAAAAGCATTGTGTTTGTTTTTTGTGGTAAAGGAGGAGGCGTGGCCTCTGTTTCTGGAAGTTGAAGTAAAGAAGGAGGCGTGGCTTCTTTTTCTGGAAGTTGTAGTAAAGAAAAAGGTGTATTATTTGTTTCTGTCAGTCCAAGTAAAAAAGGAGGTGTGCCCTCTGTTTCTGAAATTCGCAATAAAGGAGGTGTGGCCACCAGTTTCTGGAATTAGTAGTAAAGAAGGAGCAGTGGCCTCTTTTTCTTGAAGTTGTTTAAAGAAGGAGGCGTGGCTTAGTTGTTTAAAAGTTGTAATAAAGAATGTGGCATGGCTTCTTTGCTTGGAAGTTGTGGTGAAGAAGGAGGCGTGACCTCTGTTTCTGGAAGTCGCAGTAAAGAAGAAGGCGTGGACTATTTTTCTGGAAGTTGGAGTAAATAAATAAGGAGGCGTGTTTTTGAAATTTGTAGTAAAGGAGGCTGGAAGTTGTAGCAAAGAAGGAGGTGTGGCTTCTTTGTTTCTGCCAGTCCTAGTAAAAAAGGAGGCATGGCCTCTTTTTCTGGAAGGCGTAGTAAATAAGGGGGCGTGGCCTTTGTTTCTGCAAAATGTATTAAAGAAGGAAGCGTGGCGTTCGTTTCGGGCATTTCTAGAAATTGAACAGACGTAGCCTTTATTTGTTGTGGCCTTCTTAAAATGTAACATTTTTTATTATTGCTTTATAAGACTGTGCGTGATATTCTTGTTAAATCTTGTTATATTGACTTTCTGTCATCTTTTAAATGCATATTTCACCCGCAGCCGTGGTTAAAACCTAAACATCTACTCTTAAATTAGACTTTACAATCTGAAAATGTTTTTAGCTCAGGTAACCAGGGAAGTGCTGACCTTCAGTTCAGTTCATGACTGAAGCGTTGAAATCATCGTCCTACAGCACTGTGGCGAAAGGTAAACGCTTTACATCTCTCCATCTCGCCTGTCAAGGCTTTAACGAAAGCAATGTCTAAACGGCAGCGTCGCAGTACCTGTGTACAATATGTTCATAGTCACGGAATGGCGGAGATAACATCAGGAAGGCTGTAATCGCTGACAGCTTTCATACCTCTGTCTTCTTAAAGTGACATTTTAACAGCGGATACAGAACACGCCGTAGGCTGGGTCAAGCTCCTGTGTTACGGCATTACACAAGACGAGCTTGAACATTTTGAAAGATCTCAAATTTTAATTCAAAACAAAAAAAACTTTGAGCAAGCAACACACACACACACACACACACACACACACACACACACACACACACACACACACACACAAAACCCACCATATACTGTATAGCCTAACATATCTGTACTATTTTCCCTTTCAATATCATATGATAAAATTTCATATCTAATCTTTTCGGAGATTTTACCCATCATGCTCTTCGGTCTGCTTCACATCTCGATGCCTAATTTCATTTTCCAGCCCCCTTTATTAGCTTATCAGTGCATCAAAGGAACTCCATTCTAATTACGTTTGTAACAATTTCAAACCAAACCACCCGGCTTCTGTTTGCGAGTGCACCCACAATACACCCTCGTGCAGCTATAACGGGTGCGCATACAGTACGAGCCAAGTAACGCACAATCATCTTAGCCGTCAGAGTTAATGCTATAAATAGCCGTGTATTAACAGCTGAAACAATCGCATAAAAGATGATCAGGCTGGTGAAAACCTATAGAATGAACATGTTGTGTTAACAGGATCATACAGTACAGTATACAGTACAGTACAACTGAGGCGAGATACAGTCGGTGAGGATCCTGAAAAGAGTGCAGCCTCACCAATAATGGACAATTGAAGATTAGGAGATAAAAAAAAGAAGAAAAAAACAAGTTTTTCAATCTGCAATGGTCTAGTAGTGTCAGATTCCTAAAGGGAACCCAATGTAATTGTCTGCAGCTGAAGCCGCGTCTCTGCCTCAAGGGTTTGACATGTTGTGTATTCTGAGACGCTTTTCTGTTTCGCAAAGAGTGATCTTTAGAGTTTCTGAAGACCGCCTGTAAGCTTGAATTCCATTTGGTGTAAACTCTACTCTAGAGCAGGGGTACTGAATTAAAATTTAATAAGGTCCGAATTCGAGCCGAGGTCCGAATTTGTTAATGTTAGGATTCGGATTTCTATATATGCAGTCAAGTCTATAAAAAATTTAAATGTCCATAGCATTCCAATAATATTTATTGTCATGTGGACAGTTTGTACAGTCGAATATAAA
The DNA here is from genome assembly GCA_030014345.1 of Clarias buthupogon. NCBI lineage: Eukaryota > Metazoa > Chordata > Actinopteri > Siluriformes > Clariidae > Clarias > Clarias buthupogon. The sequence goes on along the minus strand of JAQMYK010000039.1, from coordinate 4,793,793 downwards.
CAACATACTTAATCAATTATTAATGAACCATCATTTGAGTGTGAAAGGACGCTGGTTGCTCTGTCATACCAGGATCCATGTTTTGTCTCATGGTGGTGCTTCATATCACTGCTTTTTATTACCACCATGATTTAGGGACATATGAGACAAACATGTGATTTAAAACTTCCCGCAGGATGAATAAACATACATTGATCTATCAGTCTATTCATCTTTGAAGGTTCAGTTTTCATAGCCTACTCCCCTTTTCTTCTGCACTCCTTGTCTATACACGGTAAACTATCGTGTTGATTGGATCTGTTGAGTGATACATACAGTATACTGTAGATCCACCCACCTCGAGGAGAAAAGCATTGAACTACTGGTATATTAATTATTCTTATTTATGAGAAAAGCATCAGGATAGAACTGTCACTTGTTCCAGATCTGGACGGCGGTCCACCATTATGTGATGTCTACTGTACTCTAGAGTCTGTTGTGTGTGAGTTTCTGGAAAATACGTAAACTAGCATTTCTGATACCAACAACCATGCCATGGTCAAAGTTACAGAAATCACATTTGATGTTTGATGAGAACACTAGCGGTATAGCACTGCTGAGACGTGATTGGCTGATTGCACTGCATATATTCATTATGCATAGATAAGAAATGAAGCCCATTTGAGTCAAACCTTGATTTCTACTTTTACCAATGGTATTAAACTATAGTGGAAAAATGACTAGTTAAACTTTCTACCTCATGTGGCACGGTTGCCATGGAAGCCGGCTCAACTAGGAGGACAGCAGCGCTGACAGTACATGAGCTTTGATGGACTTACTTGATGTCGTCTTCGTTGGCGAAGATGATGATCCCTCGAGCGTTCGGGGTCTCCATTAATCTCTTAATGATCTTGTCAAACTCTCCGGGTTTGGGGTCTCGGGGGATCTTTATAGACTGAGCAATGCACAGGCCTCCTGTCACACAAGAAGATGGACAGTGATGTTGAAAAGTGTCTCACTGATACGGACTAGCTCTAATCTATATTAATGACCAGAGAGAAGTTACGAGGAGACGGGTATAAATGCATACAGATGTCCTGGCCATGTTTTTTCGGGCTCTACGGGACGTACAGTGCCGCTAGTGGTATTAATAGACGGACTAATTTGGTTCAGTTGAGCTCAAAAAAAGACGGGTCATATCTGATTCCGGGCCTGGAGAGCAGCGTCACTAAAGACCAGTCCACTGCCGTGTAATTAGCTGATGAGGTGAGGGTCAGAGGTAAAATAAGGTAACACTGAACCAAATATAAATTGCTATAAATATAGTTCATTATGAAACGAACAGTTTCTAAAATCTGATTGGCCGAGTTGGGTTGAAAGTAAAAAGTCCTGAATATATAAACACATTCTTCTTTATACTGTATATAATATCCTATTCTTTGTTATGTTGCTTATATTAATATTAATATGATTAGAATAATAATGCTTAATAAGAAAATAAACTCATCAACCTTCTGTTTTTTGGGTTTGATCTCCTTTTTGTAATTTTTTGGGTTTCTCTCTATTTCATTTACTGCTTTTCTTGATGTGCATGATGATAATAATTATAATAATGATAATAATAATAATAGTCATTCATCATCTATACCACTTTATCCAGTATAGAGGGTCGCAGGGGGCGTGGAGCCTATCCCAGGAGACTCCCAGGAGGTGGAGTACACCCTTTACGGGATGCCAATCCATCACAGGCCACATGGGCATACTCACACACTCGCATACTCATTCACACACTACGGAATTTGGGAACATCAATCAGTCTAATCTGCATGTCTTTGGACTGTGCGAGGCAACCGGAGCATAAGGAGGAAACCCACAAAGCACGGGGAGAACATGCAAACCCCATGCACACAGACCCCGAGGCGGGAAGCGAACCCTTGACCCTGGAGGTGTCATAATAATAATAATAATAATAATAATAATAATAAAGTATTATTTATCAGGTTTTCACTTTATAAACCTATAATGGCTCTCCAATGTTTCGTAATTGTTTTTTTTTAAACGAAGCTCTATTAAGAAAGGTCAGTAACAATGACAAACACAGTAATTAGAGCTCCTTCAGTCATGTGATCCACAATCAATACACTCACCATTTTGTCTGGCCACAGACAATACCACCAAACCAAATAATTACGATTTGCTGGTTAAATTTTCCCCCCAGGGATTTTACAGAACACATGACGAGAGGCCAGATAACGCTGTTTGTTGAACATTATCAGAGTTTATTTGTCTCCAGCTGTTCTTTACAACTCTCAAGAGGACAGTGTTCTGGCAGATTTATGATTTGGTAGATTATGATAGATAAGCTCTCACATTAAGTTGTACTGAAAAGCTATCACATAATTTTCTGACCCAATTTTCTCCAACTCTAACTGTACTGAGGTTGCTGTGCACGTTTAGCACCTTTGATAGAATTATGTGATTAAAAAAAACTAATTTAAGATTTGACGAGACAGACTTTCAGCCATAATCATAGTGTAACAAATGCTAAATAAATACAATAGTCCAACCTGGACCATTTTAACCCTTAAATTATCAAACGTAACACAAGTGTGTCATGTATACTGGATGTATACAATACTGTGTTAAACTTACTGAACTTACTGATTACGCTCCCTGAGATGAAATAGTCATTACGCAAGCACCAGTGGTCACCAACAGGGGCTGAGCTCTGACCTGGACTAGCCTCGTCCAACTGCTGGATGACTGATAAACACAAATGTCTTTTCTTTTTGCCAGTGGGGCACTTGGAAAACTGTCTTCCAGTATTCCCAGTGTACAAAACTGTCTTGACTTCCATTATTAACTACAACGTCCAAAGATATATTTTTGGCTGGCGTTTTTACATTTTTAATATTATTATTTAGAAATGATATGAGAGCAGGATGACATCCCTGATGTAATGATGAAACCTCGTCTTATATGCATGAAAGGTTTGACCATTAAAGGCTGGCACTCAGGCACTAAAACAGTCACTGCTCCCCCTGGAAGAAATACATTATATGGCATTGCGACCTGGCTTCCTACTGTAGCACAGCAGGTATGAATGTTAAAGGGGCGGGGCTAAATTCATGCATTGTCATGGGGAATCAGATTCGGATCAAGTGTCGGCCCAGGGTCCCGTCACGGATCGGCCGGCCATATGTTATGGAACGCGCAGCGTCTGTCCGGTATTGTAAAACTACAACCCAGACAAAATGGCAGCTTGGTTTCACATCACAGGTGAGAACTTTAAATACAGGCTGGCCTCAAAGTCTGGATCCGTAAGCATTTACTTACTTCAGTCACAAGATGGCTTTGAAACCAAGACTGGAAGGATGGAATAGAACATTCCATTAAGAAATGTTCAACCTTTTTGTATTCAGCGCTGCGAATCTGAGTGCATGACATCATTTTTTAATTTTTACATTTTTTCCTACAATACCCACTCATTTATTTTTTAAATCCTGTTTTCCACAGCATTCATAGACATCTAAACTTTATCTCTTTTCTACAACCTATTTCCTATTGCTAAGTCACATACCGTACAGTATTACTCAGTAAAGCAGAAATATAGACTGAGGTCATAAATATTACTTATAGCGGTTATAGCAGTAAATATAACTTATTTACAGTGTTAATTCCCAAAGAAAGTAAAACCACTAGAGTTGAAAAGCCAATACTGGAGTGAAATAATAATAAAAAATGAAAAAAAATCACGATTGCAAGCAGCACTCTGTGAGACGAGTGCAGGATGAAAATCTATCTAGTTTATTTCTCTAGTCTAAAATGCCTCTAGGCAAATAATCCGGTCAGAGGTCTGATTGAATTTTCAAGTAAGTGTATGTTAGATAAGTGGCTCTCAGTTCCTGTTCTAAAATTACAGAGGTTAGCTAGCTAGCCAGCTTAGCATGCAGGTGCCATATTTTTTAAGAGCAGGGTACGGTAGGGCTCGGCAATATGGTGATCTACGGCTGGGGCCAAAAGTTTTGAGAGGTATAATTACAAGCATTTCTTACAAGCATCAAAGCCTTTTATTGACATTATATTACATTACGTTTATGCAGTTTAGAGTCAGTATCTGCAGCGTTGACTCGTCTTTTTCAATTCGCCCTGGCATGCTGTCAATCAACGTCTGGGCCACATCCTGATTTTACTACTGACTTACCATCAGTCCTGTGTCATGCCAACAGTAAAGCATCCTGAGACCATTCATGTGAGTGGGCTCACTCTCAATTTTGTCTAAGAACACAGCCATGAATAAAGAATGGAACAAAAAGAGACCATCAAACAATAGTTTGTGTTGTTTGATGGTCAAACAATGCCTTTTCCAGCATGATGGAGCTCCTCGCCATAAGGCAAAAGTGATGATAATTAAGTTGCGCTTGGAACAAAAAATCTCAATTTTGAGTCCATGGCCAGGAAACCCCTAAATCCCTTTGAGAACTTGAGTGATCAATCCTCAAGAGGCAGATGGACAAATTGCATTGATTACGCAAGAATGGGCTTCCATCAGTCAGGATGTACCCCAGTAGCTGATTGACAGATCATAAAAAAAAAACGGGTCAACACTGCAAATTAATACTGAAAATTAATATTTGTGTCATTCTCTAAACTTTTGGTCATGGCTGAAATATTGTTATCAATATATCATACATCAGTGTTTTATAATATCATATATATAAATAACAGCTTGATACAGTAGCATCACATGATTTTTTTCTCTTCTCTTATGCAGTACGGTTCCCATAGGGGGTTCCTCGAGCCTGCAGGTCACAGCAGACCTATAACATGCATATGCACGTGTTAAGTTAAAACCCATCTGCTCCGTTTGAAGTCAGACATCCATCTGAAAATGAGTCAGAAATGCATCAGGAGTTGGTCATCAGTGTGTCTCAGCGACTGAGTTCAAATCCCCAAATGAATCATCCAGGATAGAGACTTCGAAATATGTTAGAGAAAGAAATGTTGAAGAGGCGTGGGATGGGAGATAAAGGACATATATTCTTGGCGTACAAGATACGACTCTGTGACAGTTTTTTTTTTTTTTTAATCTCTTTCTTCCAATTTTCTAATCTTTTCCGTGGTTATGGCAAAAATCTGATTAGTGTGCTACACATCATACAAAGTGAGAACGTTTCATTAAAGCAAAGAAGAAGAAGAAAAAAAAACACTTTCCCAGCAGAGACATACACAATTGTGGATCTACCCTGAATATTACACTCAGATGACTTCTCTTTCTTTTTTTTTTTAACCATCTGCTTGTATTTTTACAGGTTTTATTTCTTCAACACTTAATAGCTTCGGTTCATGGCCCTTAAAAGGCTCATAAAAATCTCGATGTGATCTGGGCAGAATGTGACTTTGACACCTGGTGTAGTGAGACAGGATGATGACCCATCTAGCGTTTAGACGTGTCATTAAGCATTTCGCTTGACGGAAGCGGTGTTAAGGCTGTTAATTGGGACTGCATTACTGTACCTGCCTCTCGAGAGATCTGAACAAACGCGTCCACGCCGCTTTCTCCGTAGTTGCCCTCGGAGGCTAGCGTGGAGACGTAATTCCAGCCGAGCGCCTTGACGATGTCCACCATGGCCTGGGCCTGGTACGAGTCCGGAGGAACCACCCGGGAGAAGAAGTCGTAGCGGTTGTTGTCGCTGAGCTCCGGGGCTGTGGAGGCATAGCTGATCTGAGGAATCTGCAAACAGGAGACACACGGGATACAGTATACAGTACCGTACTGAGCAAACGTCTTGCATCCCTCTCAAATCAAGAACCAGAACCAGACTTTCTTGAATTTCTTGAGGAATAGTTCTCCAGGCTTCCTGAAGGATGTTTTTTTGTCTCTTTTTTTTGTCTCTCATTTCCACTCCAGTCCCTGTACCTAACCAGTTTCAAAAGGAATGTTTTTTTGCTTTAATCTACAAATCATTCAAGTATTTAAAAAAAACCATCTAACTTAAGGCATGAACCAGTGAGACACAGGTGCAGATGATGACAGATGATCAGACCGGTGATTATTACACTGGTGATGCTGAATAACGCTGAGTGGTTGGAACAGACGAGAGGGGAAATGAGGTCGCTGCTGAGGTTTTTACATAAATAATTAATTTTTAAATTGTAACTTTTGCCACTTTGCAGTCTGTCACAGTAAAACATTTGTTCCCATTTCTTTAATTTAATCCACATCATTAAATTGAATTCATGAAGAAATGAGGCATGGGCTTTGCACAGTAGTGCACATCTGGATTAACGATTAAAATGATGGTCACAGTAATTATACTGTTGAATTATATGATTTTGAAGTAAATATTAAAATGATCATTTTTAAGACTCTTCCATCAATAACGTCAATTTTTAAAAAGAAATTTAATTATTAAAGTAAAAACTTCCCAACTAAATGTAACATTGCTTGTTAATTTTTTTCCCCATTTGGAACAGATGTTTTAAAGCTTATTTTTAAGGCATACTGTTCTGCATTCTGGGTACAGACATTTCCTTAGCTGAGGTAATATTTCATGTTGAAAGATCATTTGTTTTCTGGGATCCCGCTGGTTACTGACATTATGTTTATCAGCCGTTTCATTTCACACTCTAGCTTAGTCCAGGTCGAAAAGACAGATTTAACAATCTAAAATAAAGAGTCTTGTCATACAAAAAGTGTTTTGAATACATAAACATAATAATAATAATAATAATAATAATAATAATAATAATAAATCATTTATTGAAAAAGGATATATTTTTTTGTATATTCAAATCTGGACCTCTTTTTATTTATTCATCTACAGTGAGTGCTTTATCCTTTTTAGTGATACAGAGGATACAAAGCTAATCCCAAGATTTTGGCCTGAACTGTGAATACGTCATGCATGGCATACCAATCCATAGATCCGACAGGATTTTAAGAGAAAATCATAATAAAAGTTCAAGGATGATGCAGACTGTGTTTCATTCTGACGTAAGGGAAAATCTGCCCTAAAACTAACAAAGGACACGTGTTCATCTTTTTATTACATATTAAAGAAAAAATTCTTGGGCTCATTGTTTGTTGAGTGCGATATAAACACACTTATTATCACATTCAGATTCACTGTCACTGCTTACATCATTAGATTGTAGATTTCTACATCAGAGAAATTCCGCACCAACAATAACGCAATAAAACAATATACTGCACGTATGTAAGTTACTAAAAATAAAAAGAAGAAAATAAAAATAAAAGGAAAAGAACAAAATAAAATAAATAGGAGAAAATGTATAAGGTGCAATATTGTTTGTGTGATTATGCCTTTATGTTATGCCTCTTATTGTACAGTACATTGTACATTCTGTGTACAGAACTGTACATAAAACATTCGAAACCCTTGAAAAACTTGATATAATTAAAAATGTTAAATTATATTATATTATATTGTTAAAAAACTATTTTTTTTTTACTTTTATGATTTTTCATTGTTGTCATTTTTATGTTGCAAATAAAGGTAAGTAAAGTTACCATATATGGTTCTTCGCCCATCCAGAATAATATAAAAGTTTTAGAACACTTGCAAATTTCTTTGTTTTTGTTTAGTGATTTATTTTCTACATTCTACAACAATACTGGGG
>JAQMYK010000039.1:4729848-4753616 GCA_030014345.1 Clarias buthupogon | reverse complement strand
TGTTTATTATAATATGTCCTTAGTTACATTGTAATATTTTCATTACTGGAACTATAGACAAAATTTGTGTATGTAGACGTATTGGGATCTTTATATTGAAAATGCAACATTTTATTTTATTTCTTATCCAAAGAACGAAATGAACTAAATGATTCAAAAAAAGATTAGTTAATTTTGATGGACAAGATTTAAAGAACCGAGTCACTAAAATGATTCAAACTTCCCATCACTAGTATGTATGTATGTATGTATGTATGTATGTATGTATGTATGTATGTATGGATGGATGGATGCCCTATATGAGGTGGTTAGATACAGTACTGTAGATACAGTAAGAAACAGGAATAGAGATTCGGCCAATAAATGGACAGATGACATGACTGATGGATGGATGGATGAAAGAAGTATGTACATGGATAAGATGTACAAAAGATGGATAAATAAATGGAGAGTTGGATAGAGGCATGGTAGACAGCTAGATGAACAGAGATAAATAATCTGACGGATGAACAGACAAAAAAAACAGGATGTTACTGTACTGTAAGACACATGACTGGATGGATGAATGCACTGGCAGAAAGAAGAACAGACCAAGAGACAGATGGATAGATGGATAAATGTATGGATGGATGGATGGACTCACAGAAAAGGCTAATTGAATAAACAGATGGATGGATGATTTGACAAATAGATGACTGAATGGATGGATACATGGATAGAGGGATGATCAGATGGACAGAAGCATAGCCAGATAAACTGTCAAATATGATTCTTTTTTTATTTTTACTTATTTGGAGATAACAAAAACAAAAACCATACGCTATCCAGAGTGCAGAGGGTGCGTTAGAGAGTGTGGTGGACTTTTTTTTTTCTTTTTGAGAGAGAGAGAGAGAGCATGGGAAAAAAAACTGGCAGATTTTCACTGGCTGCTGGATGTTCACAACTGAAAAGAGGAGATTTCAGAGTTCGTGTTCCCGGCAGGAACCCAGAGCGCCCCTGTATTTCTGCACATGTTGAGCACCGATAGCATTTGCAGTAAGCAAGGAATATTACATTTGTCAGCAAAACCAGATCTCGGCACTACAGTATTATCGCATTTTCTCTGCCCGAGTTCTCAGCCTGGCCGGGTAGAAAGGTCCACTTCCTCATCACACAGCTGATCCACATCAAATTGAAAAATCGAATATAAAATATGTGGAGTATTACGCCTGCTTTACTCTCATTTGCCATGCCTGTGATGTCATATCTGAGCAAATGCGTATGCATGAGCCTTATGTGAGAGTGTATATATGTGTGTGAGTGTGTACTGTATGTGTGTGCGCGTATGTGTGTGTAAACTTTCCGGGCCTGCGCTTATTTGCATGATTTTAAACGTCACACATTATAATGTAAACTAATTGTTTCGAAAGAGGTTTCACCGCTCGCAGAGGCGTAATTGAATTCCGCAAACTGGCAGAGGCTCACAACCAGACAGTAATGCGAGGAGACACGAGTCGAGTGCTCACTCTTGCAAATATGATTTTCCTGCTGATGGAACATCACTCGGAGCTGCTAAACATAATGGGAGGTTTCAAAGATGCAAAGAGAGGCTTATGACAGTCTGCATATTGACTGGGTTGCGATCCATTCATTACACAGGAGAAGTACGGAAGTACTGCGGTATTTTCCACAGACGACTCTGACAGACTCCTGTCCAGGCTCTTCGACGGAAAATATACTTTCGTTCAACCTTACTGTGATTTACCAGGAATATCGGCAAGCTAATTATCACGAGTACGGCATCATCATCATCGTCATCATCATCGTCATTATCATGCTACAGTTTTTCGAGAGAATTTCGTTCCGCATAACCTCACATATGTGATGAACCCGTGTTTACATTCATGACATCAGGAGAGGAAGAAGTCAATAACAGTAGCAGCGATCAATAACAAGGCCATGGCAGAAAGGCAGGCTTTTGAACATATTTCAGACTCATCCATCAAAACTTTTCTCCTGTTCCATTAATAAATGCAATTACCTAAAGCTTTTCAGGACTGTAGGGAAAAACGATCGATGCGGAAACTTAGTTACCAGCTCAGGCTCGTCTATGGCTCAGTTTGAGTCAGCTTCCTGCTCTTCACTCGCCTTCAGTTGTTCTTTGTATGTGCTGTATATATATATATATAGCACATACTGTATTTCTCTGCTCAATAGAACTTGAATAAACAGTTGATGCAGAAACCTTTTATATATCTATCTATAGATCGATAGGTATACACTGATCAGCCATTACATTATAACCACCTGTCTAATATTCATTGGATTCATTGGAACCAGCATTAACCTTTCCCTTAATTTGATCTACAACAGCTCTTCCATTGCATCAAGACTACTGTACACAGGCCAGCCCTCACTCCCCATGTGCATCAGTAAACCTTGGCCACCCGTAACCCTGTCTCCAGTTCACTGGTTTTCCTTCCTTGGATCACTTTTATATGTCCTGACCACTGCAGACCAGGAACATCCCACAAGAGCTGCAGTTCTGGAGGTCATCTAGACATCACAATTTGGCTCTTCTCACAGTAGCTACATTTTCAATATCTCGTCACAATGGCAGCTGGAAGTGGGAGGGTTATACTGTATTAGGCAGCAAGCAACTGAACCTTTTTTTTTAATTGAAGTTGATGTGTTGGACGCAGAAAAAATGGGCAAGCGTAAGGATTTGAGTGAGTTTGACAAAAGCCAAATTGTGATGCGTAGAGGACTGTGTCAGAGTAACTACAAAACTGCAGGTCTTGTGGGATGCTACTATGGTCTACTATGGTCACGACATACCAAAAAGAGGGACCTCCAGGTCTTGGGTTTGATTCCCACATTGGGTCTGTGTGCATGGAGTTTGCATGTTCTCCCCATGCTTGGTGAGTTTCCTCCAGGTTCTCCAGTTTCCTCCCACAGTCCAAAGACATGCAGATTAGGCTAATTGGTGTTCCCAAATTGCCCGTACTGTGTGAATGTGAATGTTGACCGGAGGTCCTACCACAATTGTAAAAATGGGAACAAATACAGTACAATGATCCCCACGGCCCCTAAATGGACTACAGAGATTTCTAGATGGATGGATGGATGGATGGATATATATATGCCCTGCAATGGATTGGCACCCCCATCCAGGGTGTAACCCACCTCATGGCCTAGGCTCCAGGCCCCCGTGACGTAGAGACGATGAGAGAGACGATAGCCCCCGTATAGACGATGAGAGAGTGAGAGTGTATGTGTAAGACCAAGTGCACACACAATAAAACTTGAGGAAAAAAACTGTCTAAAGGGAATTGTACATTTCACCGGAGAGTTTTTTTTTTTGGTTTTGTTTTTTTGCATGCTGGCCTTAATGAAAATGTAAATGAGGACGATTCTATGTGCAAGTGCAAAAGGGTGCAGTGTGATTTACTACACCTGGAAGTCATTAAGGAAACAGCAACCATGTACAAATGAATACAACCAAATGCCAGGCATTACATTTGCAGAAGCCTGTTTCCACCGTTTTACCCCGATCTGGTCCCCCAACAATTCCTACAAACCTTTCAACTTTCTCCATCACACGACGGCTACCAACAGGGAAGAGTAAAGACTAACATGTGCTTCCTCCTAGACACATGAAGCCCCATAACTGCATCTTTTCTGCATAATTTCAGTTTATTTCAATTCAATTTCAATTTCAATTCAATTTTATTTATATAGCGCTTTTAAGACAATGGTCATTGTCTCTAAGCAGCTTCACAAAATGAAAAGAAAATTTATGGAAGTGTGTATGAGTGAGAGTGTTTAGATAATAATGAGTGTCCTTATTTCTAGTCCATGTTTTTCCCTATGATTTTCCCTGTTCTTAGTCCTGCTGTTGTTATCCTGTTATACCTCTTCTGTTCTGTTTTTGTAAACATTAGCAAGCATTAGCATTAGCCTATTAGCTGTTAGCGTCAGCCTATAGATTCCTGCCTCAACTCCCTTCATGACAGAAATCACATGCACAAATCTAATGACTGCATGCACGTGTTTAACAAATGTGCAGCATTGAGCAACATTGGACCAATATAAAAAAAATTCATTTAAATAACAAATATATAAACTATAAGACATTAATCCCAGTGGTTAATAAAAGAATATACGGTAATGTCATTTTTGATGTTGTTTTTTCATGGAATTGTGAATATATTGTACAAATAAACTTCATAAGGAGAGCTAAAGAGCTTGAAAAATCTTAATGTTGAATGTGTTATTACATCATAAGATGTGTAAGCCAATCATGTTTCGATATGTAAATAAAGGCATTCCATCACTTGTTTTAAGAGTATGAATAGAGTAGATTTCTTGCTGTAGGCACTTGATTGATATTTGATGTTAAATAATATATAAAAGTCCAAGTCAAGCAATTATTATTAGATTTTGATGGTGTAGAACTCGTTTTAAGAATGATGACCTTAACTATTGGTTCTAACACCTGAGGTTGGACTGGATTCTGCGTCACATGTGAGTTGTTTGGGACGAATGAAAGGAAACGGATGTGGCTCTGTGTTACTGTAGGAGGCGTTTATTTCTTTTCCCGGCTTGTTTTATATCCGCTCATCACCTTGGTGAGCAGGGTCTGCAAATCAACATGAAGGACTTCTGACTGACCGCCTTTATCCTGTGATGCAACATTTTTATCCTGATGTGATCTCTTCCAGGATGACTCCGCCCCCATGGTTTGATGAGGATGTTACGAGCTTTGCACTCACCAGATCTCAACCTAATTGAGGACACTGCAGACAATGTACAGTAAAATGACCTCACGCAAACTGGAGAAATACACAAAAACATATTTTATATATATATTTATTTATTTATTTATTTAATTTTATATATATATTTTTCTTTCTTTTTTTTCTTTTTCTCCCTAAGAACAGTGTTCATGGCTTCAGTTCAGAACTTATTCCAAGGATTGTTTACTTTCAATCTTCACACACCTGTTTTTGTTCAATTTCATACTCTTTTGACATTTTTTATATATATAAATAATATATAGCACTTTCAATTATACATAAGTGCTATATAAGAAAGTATAAAATAAAGAAAAGTGACCTGTCAAGGATTTGATCTATAGCAGCTCACAACACACCTGATGTAATCAGCAGCTGTGAGAACAAAACGGATCTGGAACGAGGCCTTCGAGGACGGCGCACGAGGACCTCACAGTTAATAGACTCTGAAATTTATAAAAACCAACCTGCGCACGGCTCACACACTACGAATCGATGGTTCTTTTCCAAGACGATGCATTAATTCAGGATTATATGACATTCTGCTCAGTAGCTGCTTCAGAAATGTGGCCAGCGCTTTTGAAGCTTCATCCATCCTCCTCCTTCTACAATCAACAAAAGGTTCACAGTGTGTCAAATGCAGCATGCGGTTTCTAAAATAGCTTCACATCGACAGCCCTGAAAAGGGAATTTTAAAAAACACCAGGCCCTGAATAAATACAGTTGCAATGAGGAATAGTCGTTGTGCGTTTTGCCTTTTTTTTCCAAACAGAGGTAGAGATCGCTGGGTTTTTAGTTAGAATCTTCAAACAAATCTTTAGGACACATCCAGATTTAATGACAAGATTTCCTTTTTTATATAAATCATGTTGTGTTGAAGACAGACTTTGTTTTTTTTTCAGACAGATTAGCAATTGATTACATATTGATTACTGATTACATACTGGGAGCATTATTTGATAGGGATATTTGTCCATCGGAATATGCTACCCTCCACAGTTACTGTTATATTACATTTGCCGCACAAATAGAGTAGCGCAAATAGATAGACTATACACTATTATGTATGGGCATAGGATTAAGGGCCCCCGGGCGATTGTGGGGCTCAAACTGCCACATTATACAGTATATCTTTATTATATTTCTGTGTGTGATTTTGTACAGTACATGTTATAGCATTTTGTATGTGTTCATGTATACCTAATACATACTTTGTTTTAATATTTAATATTAATATTCAATTTAAATATTATGTTTTAATATTTAGTATTTAATATTAATATGTAATATTATTCTAAATAATTTTAAGTAAGAACTGTAAAGTAAGGTTTATTTTACATTTTGGTTCCATGTCATTGAATCAGTGTTCGATTCTTTTTGGTCAGAAAATACTGATTGATCCAAATATCAAAATACATGAGCTTTCAGTACTAAAAACGTACATATGGACTTTTTTTGGCAGCCATTCTGTGTAATCAGATTAAGAAATGAGTCCATTAGTGATGTTTTCCATGAATGGGGGAGTTTCCTGGTTTCTTCTATAGAACCCAACTTGCACAACGTATAGTACATTTGTAATAGAGACACATGTTTGTTGATATAAGATTGTTTTTGTAAGGAGATATTTAGGAAGCATTTTTGAAGGAGTTTTTTCTCCAGTGGAAAACTGGACTTGAGTGGTTTTTAAGAAAAGTAAGTTGATTAACTGGATTGGCAATGTTACCTTTAGTGCTTAACAATTAAACACATAAAAATCTAAATTGCAACATGGACCTGCGCAATTATTTAATCGCAAAAGGCTGCAATTTATAGCAGGTAATACAGTACATGCATATTAGTTTATGTCAATAACTAAAGTATTTGTGATCATTTGCACCATTATTTGCTGTTAATCTAGATCAATATATTTAAATATTAAATTGTTCATTTTATAGTTCACATCGACCTTGACCAAATCTACCCTTACTATAAATGGATAAAAAAGTACAACTTCTTGTTCTTTAATAAATAAAAAAAATAATCAGCCCTAACACCACTTTGCATTCTGCAGCATCACACCAACCTGTTATTTCCTGCTATTCTTAAGTATTTAATGCCTTAAGCAGGTAGTTCCCAAGTTACGAACAAGTTCCGTTCGTAAGTCTGATTTGTTCTCACGAAGTCTGGCAAAGTGAGTCTTACTGTATATGCCTTTACACAAATATACAATGTAAAGCATACCAATCCACTTGACTAAATCTCTGCCCCCTTTCCCCATCATGTGGCCAAAAACCATAACCACGCCTAAGAAAATTAATCTCACAAATGTAACAGTGTTGTCTCTGCACCTTTAAATCGCGAGGGGAATCCCGGAGCTGTTTTGCACAGAAATGATTCACCATCAGGACAGCTTTACAGGACAGACATTTTCTATCATCGTGCTCCCGGACTGATTCATTGAAAACGGTGAGGCTGACTCATTTCTCCCGCACCCACACACACACACACACACACACACTCACAATATACCGGAATTATATTGTATATAATTGTAAAAATTTGTCTTTTTTTGTACAATACACGTGAGCTACTTCGGTGATTTGTTCTCACCTACAAATGTTCATAGAACTCAAATGTTTTTAAGTCGGGAACTCCCTGTATATTATTTACTGTTACTGATATCTGGTGTATTATTACATTAAAGACCATGAAAGCTTATCCTGAACTATTTTTTTATGGTTTTCCTGAACCTCAAAGATCAGCAAACTCATTCAGACCCTAAAGAGACACATGTGAACATAAACGGTGCACAAGGCTACAGTATGTGGACTTTTATGGAACATGTGCACGGGTAAAATCTGTGAACATTTCCTGAGAAAACAGACTTTGAATCGAGGCATGCTGATATGCGCACAGTATGAGAAAGTGTTATGGTTAGGATAGAAGAAAAAGGTCGAGCTTAACGTATTTTTCATAACATTATTCTTATTTTAATGTTACGTAACGTAATCTCTGCCGCTCATTAAAGTTCCATGAATTTTGCATGAGACATGAGTGCACTAATAGACTCGGCTGTACACACACCAGTCATGGATGTCTTCCGAGCACCTTTCTGGCCATATGCACATCAGGTTTGCTCTATTTGGCTTTCCAAACAGGACGTTTGAGTATACACTCAGTCATTAGGGATTAAATGCTCTTAGACACATTCAGGGACAGACTCTTACAAATGCAAAAAGGGGAAATTGCTCTACTTAAGTCCTGTCCTATTTCTAATCAAAGCAATTTAGTCTGAAACCTGAGCAGCGAGAGCTTGGTTTAACATCATGAAGTAATGCACGTAAAAACCATCCTGGAGCCTATTTGTGGTTCCATAATTCCGGTTAACAGGAAACGAGTCCTCGGGGACTTTCCTATCAATTCAGACTCCGTGTTTCGCTTTTTTTTGTTCGTCATGTATCGAGAGCTGAGACTTATACAGCCGAGTGATTATTATAATTTTTACATTATCCTAATGGTGTTGTCTGTCTCTTTTTAGAAAGCATGAGCAGAAACTACTGAATAAGCATAAGCAGAATTACTGAATTGAAATGCAGTAATATGTCAGTGAAATACCAGGTTTTAATAATTAATGCCAAGGAAGAAACATGGCAAGGAAGAAAGAAATCCCAAAGATGTACTAAAAATGAAAACATTTACATTTAGGTATTTGGCAGACGCTCTTATCCAGAGTGACTTACTGCACAAAAACTGCATGTTTAATTAAGGAATTAAACATGATGAATTATGATGTTATGGTAACATGACAGAATGGTTTGACAACTGCTCAGATGTGTAATGAGATAATATAAGTCGCGTTCGATTTCCGGGTGATGCTGTACTGTAGCCTCCCGCAGCCGGGGGCCTAGAGAGAGCTGATTGGCCGAGCTCTCTCAGCGGGGTTGGAGGGGAGGCACTTAGTGCTCTCATGTGAATCACAGCTCTACAGCCAATCACAGTGGTCTGTGTGCTCGCGCAAGCGGAAGGAGTGGATAGCGCTGTCCTCCGAGCGTGTTACGCCGCTCCCAATGGTGAACGAGCAAGCAGTTTGAAAAGACGCGGGCGTCATGTGGTTCTGTGGAAACATGTGGTTCTGTCTTCGGCCCTTCTTGTGTGACCTTGATGTAAGAGAATCAAGGATTAAGAAAATTAAATAAAATCAATAAAAAATATGCTCTGGATAAGGACGTCTGCCAAATGCTGTAAATATATCTTTATTTAATTTATTTTTTTACATTTGGATTCATGATTGTAAGGTTTTTCTAGACGTGTCAAATAAAAATGAGTTAATATTATATTTTTTGAAAACCTGGAATACTGAGTAAAAGAAAGTGATTCACAGGGACAGAGCGTCCTATCTTTCAACAAAACCACATTATTAAACCGTTCACTGTACATCTGATCAGGGATAATGTTCACTTGTTGATGTTTCACATCTTTCACTCTGCTTGATTTGGACAAGAAGATTAAAACCCCTGCGTTCCGTCGCTGCTCCGAGTTTACTGCCATTATAAACGTCTCTTTCATTAAGCTCTGATCATTCTGTCCCCGAACCGAGAACGAGACTTTATGAACCAGCTCTAAGTGACAGTAGTATTAGAATAGAAACGGCAGAGCTTATGAAAAGAACTGCGCCTTGTATTATTGGTATTATTGGAGTATAGTTACAGTGAACGGTTATTGAATAAGAAAGCAAAAAATTGGTTATTACTTATGTTATAGCAGATATTAACATTAAGCCCTCATACAGTATGTGTCTAAGTTTTCTCTCTAAAAATCCAGCGGGAAAAAAAACGAAGGCGGTGAAGCACTGCGTCATGAAGATATTCCCACATCAGAACATTTACACTTTACTTTACTATAGAATTTATTTATTTATTTATTTAATTATTATTATTATTATTATTATTATTAAACTATCAATATTGAATAAAAATCTGAAAGTGCTGATAAAATAAGGTAAATACTCACATTATGCACTGCTCATAAGCATATTACTATATAGATACTGTAAATAGGATTGCACTACTCATAATTGATGCGCATAACTCACTACTTTATATAAACTATAAATACTCAGGATTGCACTGTTCATAACTGTTGCATCTCTCATGCACACATGTACAGTATATAACTTCATTGCTTCATTGCATTCTCCAGAACAAACTGCACATATGCATACTGTATAACCTTCTCAAACCACACTATCATAACCATGGTATACAATATCTTTATTTATTGCATCCCTGGATAATCATTTATAATCATTTGCACTCATTGTAAATAACTCCTTCTCTGTGTACTGTTTAGATATGCAAATGTTTTGCACTGCGACCAACGCGCTGGTTTAATTCTCACTTGTCTTATACCATACACATGGAGTGACAATAAAGTTGAATCATATGATGCATACTAAAATACAAAAAGTGAAATTTATTCCGTTTATTTAAATAATCTTTTCTTCTTTTATTTTACTCACTATTGCAATGTGTCACCGTTATCCATCCTGGACATGCTTACTGTATATATTCTTTATTTTCAGAGCTAAATCACACTAAATGCAAGATATGTGAGAACAGTGTAACAATATCATCATCAGTGTGGATCCAATATACTACTTACAGCACTAAACCGACTTGGGTGCATTCATACAAATGTTGAAGGCTGTTGCTGCTTTTGCGTCGTACCATTTGCTATCTGTAAATAGGACACAGTAAAGTACCTCGACATGAGCGAAATGCTTGTCGAACCGCGCACTCATTAATATTACAGCGTGCTAATAAATAAGTCGAATGAACTATGAATTATGAATTACACAGTGTGCATGCAGAAAACCCCACAGTGTGTTTTATCCTAAACAGAAGCATCAACATTCACCCTGCAGAAGGAAAGAAGGAAGGAAGGAAGGAAGGATGGAAGAGGAGAAATCATGCAAAGCAAAGCATGCATGCACACTCCTGTGGCTTATATGGATTAGAGAAAGCTGTTCATCACCAAATACACATCCTTCATGAGTTACTGTGTGCTCTGCTTTCTTTCTTCTTTTCCAAGCTCTGCATTTAAAAAAATAAATAAATAAAAATCACTCTACATCATGTCATGACTATTAGCATGGTTGTTGGATTAACCCTTAACAGTGTTGTAAGAATTCACGCCACGTCACACGGATGTTAATTTAGCAGATCAGGTGCTAGTTTAGAACTGGATGGATTTCGACAGCATGGTGGGTGTTAAATTCGCCGTGTATCATCTTGCTCTGCGTAATTACTCACAGGATGTAAAAAGGGATGCACCATATGGGCAAAATATACTGTATATCGCAAGTTGGCTGTGACACAGCTTGTAGTTTGGAAATACACGCTGGAGGATCGCACAGTTCAATATGACTGTGGAGGTTAATGAATAGTAGTAATAATAATACCACAAATTATTTAACACACCAGACTGTAGGAAATGATGCACTTCTATGGAACAAGTGAATTACAGTACCATTTATTCATGTTTCAATCTGCCTCTCTTTTCTGCTTGCACAGCACCTACTTTTATTTCAGCTATAAATGAGAATATACTGTATACAGTGTACCTATAAGCATTATTAAAATGTACATCATTGGAGCACTGACATACTGTATTTTTAAAGCTTTATTCTACAAATGCATACTTTCCAAGGTGGAAAAAAATACACAAGATATAAATAAAAGACTAGATAGAAAATATACCTCATTGCAATAATGTATAGTTTGGACCTGTGTGCAATATCACAATAACACTCACTCACTCACTCATTCATTCAACGGCGGGGGGGACAGAAGCCTATCCCAGAAGACTTGGGACTCAAGGCATTTAGGGTACACCCTGGACGAGGTGCTAATCCATCCCAGGGTGCACACACACGTTCAATCACACACTACGGCCAATTTGGGAACGCCAATTAACTTAATTGATCGGCATGTCTTTGGATGACTGTGGAAGAAAACCGGAGTACACGGAGGAAACCCAACGAGAACATGCAAACTCCACACACAGACCTTGACGCATGAATCGAACCCACGACTCAGGAGGTGCGAGACGTCACCACCGTGCCGCCTCATGCAGACATACAGTATATGCACAATTATTTTTATGTAGTCTACATACTACATACAAATGCTGCGAGATTTATGTATCCTCTTGAGTCATATGAGGACATGACATTTTCTCCCAACTTCATTGTCTCTATCCTTGTACCATCCTCAAACTTCTTTTCTGCTAGAAGACATGGTACGAGACAGGGTACAATCCAATCCGTCGCAGGACACTCACACTGGGGACGCCAATTACCCTAATCTGCATGTCTTTGCATGACTGTGGGATGAAACCGGTATACCCCGGAGGAAAAACCACCAACATGCAGACTCTGCACACAATACACCGAGGTGGGAATCGAACCCTGGACCCTGGAGGTGCAAGGTGGCATGCATATACAGTATGCATATATGCACAATTGTTTTTATGTAAATCTATATACAGTACTACAAACTAATGATGCTAGATTATATACTGTACAATGCACTTTAATGGAACTGAATATGGGTTCAAGGTGCTTGCACAGTTCGATCAAACTTTCCATTCATGTGTGTCACATTTATTCAAACAGCATAAATAATATACTTTGGGATTTAAAAAAATTTTTTTTTTTTTTAATGCACACGCAAATAGAGGCTCCGTGTCAATGCGCGCGCAACCTGGTGCGCGCGTAATAATCTAGCGCGCGGACTGATGTTCTTACCTTTGATTCCCATGAGCGCTGCGAACCCAAACCAGGATCCATGCAGGAGCTCAAACTGCCCAAACTCGTGCGTGCATTCAGTCACTGAGAAACTTCTGCTCCCGTCCTGCCATAAGAGCGTTCACACGAGTTTAAACAGGGATTCATTCCCGCTGCTGCGCTCCTGATGATGATGATGATAATGATGATGATGAGAGGAGTTCACTGGGGATCATTTGCACTCCGATGATCAGATGTAAAACACTGATGGAGAGCAGAGCACTACGGAAATCACTCCGAGAGACAGAGAGAGAGAGAGAGGAATAATCCTCGTGCCGCCTGGGCTGCGCGCTCTTAAACTGAGGCGCGCGATAATGCGCGAGCGTGTGCGCTCGTGCATGAGCCAAAGCACGCGAGACAAAGAGAGAGAGAGTGAGTGAGAGAGAGAGTATTCTTATTAAACACGCTATCGTTTTGTAAACTACACTAATACAGGCATACTTTGTTTGACCAAACCTTTTAAATTATTGAATTCTGGTGTTTCAATCAACCAGGCACCTTATCTCCAGTGAAGGACAATCTTAATGCTTCAGCGTTATACAGTATACCATCATCTTGGTACGATGCTACAGTATGTTTCCAACTTTGTGTCAACAGTTAACAAGTCTAGTCTTCCTGAGTCTCCAATAACTACCTGGACTCCATATTAACATTAATTTACATCAACAGTTATAGCTGAACTTCCAGCCTCCTAACACACTGTATAAATGCAGATCCATTCTTTCTGTTTCACCCAAATGAGGATGGGTTCCCTCATGAGTCTGGTTCCTCTCAAGGTTTCTTCCTATCACCATCTCAGGGAGTTTTTCCTCGCCACTGTCGCCCTCGGCTTTCTCACCAGGGACAAACTGACCGTTTTTGATTCATACACATTCACATTCCATACGAACTTAAATAATTCTTTTGATTGTGTAAAGCTGCTTTGCGACAATGACAATTGTTAAAAGCGCCAAACAAATAAATTGAATTGAATTGAATTGAACAAGGCGCTTTTTCTATTGCAGAGACTATAAAGACATGGTTTGATGAAATACTTGACTGGCCCGAACGCACAGAGGCCTGACCTCAACCCCATCGAGCACCTTTGAGATGAACTGGAACGAGGAATTCTTCTCGTCCAACATCGGCGCCCGGCCTCCTCATAAACTCTCTACAGAATGATTATTCCCACAGAAACGCTTCGTAATCTTCTGGACAGCCTTCCAAGAAGAGTGGAAGCTGTTATAGCTGCATAAGGGGGACCAACTCCATATTAAAGTAGATGTATTTGGATAAAATGTCATTGCAGTTTTGGCCACGTTTGTCCATACTGTATAGTGTATGAAACATTTTGGGTGGGGGGTGCGGTTACAGGAAAATAATCAACGATGTGGTGGTGTAATGAACTATTAAGTGGCGGCTTAGTGGTTAGCCCTGTCGCCATGCACAACCAGGCCCCTGGTTTGATACTCGCATCGGGTCTGTGTGCATGGAGTTTGCATATTCTCCTTCTGCTTGGTGGGTTTCCGCTGGGTACTCTGGTTTCCGGCCAAAGACTAGAGATTAGGCTAATTGGCATCGCCAGATTGCCTGTAGTGTGTGAGAATGCATGTGAATATTGACCAGAGGTCCTTCCATGGTCGTACAAAATGGGAATAAATACAGTGGTCACCACGGGTCATGATGAATGGAATGGGCTATTAAAGCATCTCTTGAAGCAGTGCATTTCTTTTATGACTCATCGGTTGTCCAACAGTTTTTCAGTTAATGAAAGAACATTTTGAGCAGCACAGTGGCCCCTCAACTCCAGGGTCGTGGGTCGCTTCCCATCTCGGGTCTGTGTGCACAGAGTTTGCATGTTCTCCCTGTGCTTGTATTTCCTCTAGGCTCTCTGGTTTCCCCCGAAAGTCCAAAGGCATGCAGATTAGGCTAAGTGACGTTCCCAAATTGCTCCTTGTGTGTGTGTGTGTGTGTGTGTGCCCTGCAATGAGCCTCCTGAGTTCCCTGGAATAGGCTTCAGGCCCCCCGCCATCCTGTTCACAGGATAAAGCAGTATAGAAGATGAATGAATGACCATTTTGTACTTTTTTTTATCTGTTTACAGTTGCATTTGCAGATATGCAAAAGCATTCAATCCTCAATATCTATACTGTATATTACTTTCTTAAAGTTCTCTCTCTCACTCACTTATCTTCTCTAACTTTGTGCACAAGGTGGCATACACCCTGAAAAGGGTGCCAATTCACAAACACTATGGCAATTTGGCAAATCCAATTACCCTAATATGCATGTCTTTGGAGTGTGGGAAGAAACCAGAGTACCCGGCGGAAACCCATCAAGCACAGGGAGAACATGCTAATTCCATGCACACAGACCAGAGGTGGGAAACGTACCCTCGACCCTGGCTACAGTGTTAACCACAACGACACGGTGCCGCCTCTCTTAAAGTTATTAAGAAAAAAAAACATGAAGCTTTTTATGTTACAGTACCAATCAACCACAAGACACTCCATCCCAAACCGTAATAGTAATAGCCCTGACTGAGCTCAACCGCACTGAACACCTTTTAGAGGAGCTCGAACACTGGAACACAGCCAGTGATTTCTGGATTGTGATGGTTAAGCGTCCAAATACGTACATTTGGCCATATAGTGGAAAGTATCAAGGAAAGTACATATACTTAAAAAAAGCAGACAGGAACTAATTAACACTAATTATCTTGTCTCTGAAAAATGAGATTCATTAGTACGTTATATGTTCGACTGAACATGAATAACTGCAAAGCCTCTTAAATATCATAAGAAAAATCCGTGTGACCTTTCGAGATCTCAGAAACAAGAAATAGCTGTAAGGTCCTTCTATAATCTCTTCTCTAAATCTGGAGAAAAAAAAATGTCATATGTGCCGGCAGTCCTCTGGCTAAGTGTGGCATTATAATGAGAACATTTGTCTGTTGCGCTCAGTTAAGAACACAAACTCTGTTACTATAGATTTCAGGTACCTCAGAGCAACTCACAGTCACAGAGGAACGACCAAAGCCTGGAGCCAATGCTAGATCAACGTGCCTGATTCACACCCTCGGATCGAACCCAAACCCCTCTGGAGACACTTCGGCTGGAATTCAAATGTGCAATATACACATATAGCCAGTGGCTCCAGTTGTGATGTGGTCTCTTCCCCAAGCACATACAATTTTAATACGCTCACGTCGTAGTAAAGTTTGTTCGCTCCTTTAAGAAAGAAAAAAAAAAAATCCTAGAATTATTTATGCATGATTACAATCCGAGCATCCAAGTTCCTTTCACCAGGCTTGTTGTGTTTTCATGGAAAAATAAAAGTCACTTCTACTGACCCAATAAATTCAAAAAGCCACAAATCATTTTAGTGGAAGAAAGCTGAAGGAATTTGTGCTGCAATCTTTCCTGTCTTAAAAAGCATCACCCAGCATGCACGCAGTGGTGTTTATTGTGATAGAAAGTGATATTAGAAGGGCGTAAATCTGCTCTGTGTGTCGTATAAAGGTCTGTAACCCTTCGTTCCAGGCGATGTCGATACAGGTTATATTTTTAAAGGAATGAACTTTACAGGGTGTGAGAGCATTAAACTTGCATGTGCTCAGGGGGAAGGTTTCAGCATCAGAGTCGGAGACCGAGCCACCTGCTAAGGAAGAAAACCTCAGGTTCGACCGCAAGATTGATGCTTGGAGTACTGGGTTTTATTAGCATTTATTTATACATGTCTGTCTCTCTGTCTGTCTGTCTGTCTGGCTCTTTGTCTGGTTGGTTAGTTGATAGATTTGCGTGTTTGTTTCTTTGCTTATGTACTTATGTATTTGTTTATTTGCTGGTTTATTAATTAAATGAGTTGTGAATTTATTTATTCAACCAGCGTCAGTACCTATCATTAACGGTTAAATGTAGTTAAAAAGTTAAAGCTAATCAGTTTTAATGTAATCAGTGATGTTATTATTTCAGTTTGAAGTCCACGTACATGTCTGTCTGTCTTTCTGTACAGCAGAACTCTCTGTCTAACTTATT
Organism: Clarias buthupogon; assembly: GCA_030014345.1. Taxonomy (NCBI): domain Eukaryota; kingdom Metazoa; phylum Chordata; class Actinopteri; order Siluriformes; family Clariidae; genus Clarias; species Clarias buthupogon. Next base: position 4,737,000 of record JAQMYK010000039.1, on the reverse strand, counting down.
AATACAAGGAAATAGCAGTTTGTAAGGTTGAGCATCTTAGCCTTGTTTAAGCTGTACTTCTTACGTTGTCAGCCAAATACACTCGGTGAATCAGAGATGATAAAAACAGATGATAAAAACAGATGATAAGTACTTAAAACAACTCGAGTCTGTTAAAATCCACTTATATCACTTCAGTGCTGTTATTTCAGCGGTGAAAATATGAATCAATCCCAGTAAAAATACTCAGTTTAGCTTTTCTAATTAATATCTATTGGTGCAGGTGTTTGTTTACATTGAGCAAGTAGCTTATTAGTAGCTTATCTTAAAATAAAGTTGTTTCCTTATTAGGATTGGAGACAGGTACATTTATTTGAAAGCACATATTGAGCCTCACTACAGCCTGAAGTGTCCATCTCACTGTGGCCAGGTGATTATTACAGTAACAGAGAAAGTCCAGACAGCGGCTCGATGGCTTAAGTTCAGTTTTTGTGCAGACAACACTGAATTCTTTCTTTCTTATATCTCTCAAACATACTGGAGTACAGTAAAAAGCATAGGCTTATTTTTAATAATCACTGATTCTTATATCAAATGAACACTTTGGATTCTATCTTGGATTTGTTTATATGTTGTGAAAGCAGAATCAACCAAATTTGCTAGGATATATGACTGAAGATAAGAAGTAGGCGGCATGGTGGCGTAGTGGTTATCACTATGGGACTTTTCATTTGCATGATTGATTATTGTTAATTGTTTGTTTGTTTAGTTGTTTGGCTATTTGTTTGATTCTTTAATTGAATAATTTGTATACGGATAATGAATTTTTTTTTCTGGGGGGAGTTGTAAATCTTTATTGATTGATTGATTGATTGATTGATTGATTGATTGATTGATTAGTTGATTGATGAATTGATTGATTTTTTAAATTTTTTTATATTATTATATTCAAGTTGATTAACTTTATTTGTTTTGGCTCTGAATTTTGTATTTCCTTTTCTGTTTGTTTGTTTGTTAAATAGTTAAAATTGTTATTAGTAGTAGTAGTAATGTTAAATATTGCATTGTTTTTCAATTAAACCATGCCAGTTATTTATTCAACCAAGAATGTAAGAATCTCCCATAAGTTGAATGCATATCCAAGTCAAATGCTTATTATACTGTGTATTACGGTGATTTCTACTTTCGTAGCATAATACCTGGACTAACTCAATACTGGCCAGCTTCAGAACAGCTTTTATCACATTCAGGTCGATTTTCCCTTAAGGGAACGCCTGTCGCCATCTTAAAGGCCGTTCCAATACTTTGTCAGCTCAAGTGAAGTTTGTTAGATAACCCCTTAGAGGTTCGATTGATTGAGTCAACATGACTGTAGACTTCAGCAGCACTGCTTTTTTTCTTTTCTTTCAGTATGCATTGCAATGTGACATGATGTAATTTAAAGCAATGACAAAATGGTGGATGAAGGTGTTGTTGTATGAATGAAATACTGCGCATTTGTTGAGATGGGAGGTTATCCATCATCTACTACAGTCTAAATGCTGAACTGTCATTTTACCATGAATCCATTAAAGCAGTTTACAACCTGGCGGTACATTGGTGTTGTGGTTAGTACTGTCGCCTTGCACCTCCAGGGTCTGGGTTCAATTCCTGCTTCTAATCTGTGTGCTGGGAGTTTGCATGTTCTCCCTGTGCTTGGAGGGTTTGCTCCGGGTACTCCGGTTTCCTCCCACAGTAGAAAGAGATGCAGCTTAGGCTACTTGGTGTTTCAAAATTGCCTGTGATGGATTGGCATCCTGTCCAGGGTGTACACCACCTCGTGCCCTCAGTCTCCAGGGATGGGCTCCGGGCCCCCCGTGTGCTTCATGGATGACAATTTTACTAACAGAACAAATGTATGTCTTAGTGTCTTGCTCAACGACCCAGCAGTTATGCGCTTCTGGGATTTGAACTCTGTAGCCTAATGCTTTAACCACTAAGGCATCACGGACAACTTTCTTCTGGCTGGTTTTAGCACTTTGCTCCTTGTATCATTCCGCCTTGGGAGAATTTTTCCTGTCATCCTTAAGTCCATTCCAATACTTTATCGGCTCCAGATGAATTTCGTAGCTAATCCCTAGGAGGCTTGATCGATTGTGTCAATGTGACTCTAGACTACAGGAGATGATAAGGCACTGAAATGTAACACAGGACTTGGGGACGGCAGGACGATAATGTTGAGGCATTGGTGTTGGTGGATTAAGTGATCAGTGGTGATGGCATTGTGGTATCTGGGAATATGTGGCAATGTTGTTGGGGTATGGGCCTGGGACAGTATTGGGGTATTTGGGGACAGGGTATGGATGATGTTGGAGCAATTAGTGATGGGTTGGATGATAATAGGCTGATTGATGGGGCTGGAGAATCGCAAGATGATGATGGTGTTAAGCCATGCAGGGATGGTCTTCGGGGCAGTTCTGGTGCTTTTACACATGAGAGGGTATTGGGGCATTTAAGAACGGGGCTGTATTGCAGGATGTGGGGATGTTACTTGGGATGCAGTGTGCACAGTATGGGAATAATTGAGGATGTCAACATTGTTTTGGGATGTTTCAAAAGATGAAAAAGTGGTTGAAGATGTTTGTCGTTGTTTAATCAGATATTTAATGCTATTGATGGCAAGCGCGGCAGCATGATGGTGTAGTGGTTAGCGTTTTTGACTCGCACCTCCAGGGTTGGGAGTTTGAATCTCATCTCTGGTGTGTGTGCATAGAGTTTGCATGTTCTTACTGTTCCTATAGGTTTCCTCCAGGTACTCAGGTTTCCTCCAAAGACATCTTGTAGACTGATCGGCTTATCTAATTCACCTTTAGTGTATGATTACTTGTGTGCTTGTGCTCTTCGATGTGCTCATCCAAGTTGTCCCCCAACTTGTCGTTCTTGGTTTCCTGGGACGGGCTCTGTGCCACCTGCGCCCCTACACAGTATTAATGCTATAGACACTAGATGGATGGATGGATGTATAAGGTGTGACCAGTCTGAAGAGCTTAGGGGCAGGAAAGTTGCTTTCTTATTAGGATTGGAGACAGGTACATTTATTTGAAAGCACATATTGAGCCTCACTACAGCCTGAAGTGTCCATCTCACTGTGGCCAGGTGATTATTACAGTAACAGAGAAAGTCCAGACAGCAGCTTGATGGCTTAAGTTCAGTTTTTGGGCAGGACATTAAATTCTAGACAACGTTGAATTCTTTCTTTCTTATATCTCTCAAACATACTGGAAGTTTAAAAAATAAAAAATAAAAAGTACAGTAAAAAGCATGGCCTGATTTTTAATAAGAATTGATGCTTATATCAAATAAACACTTTGGATTTTATGAAACAGAATCAACCAAATTTGCTCGAAGATATTACTAAAATAATAATAAGTAGGCGGCACGGTGGCGTAATGGTACAGCATCGTGGCATCACATCTCCAGTGCCAGGGTTCAATTCCCGCCTCGGGTCTGTGTTTGCATGTTCTCCCCATGCCTGGTGGGTTTCCTCCGGGTACTCCAGTTTCCTCCCACAGTCCGAAGACTAGCAGATTAGGCTAATTGGCCTTCCCAAATTGCTCGTAGTGTCTGAGTGAATGTGTGAGCATGTGCATGTTTGAGTGACATGCAATAGATGGGCACCCTGTGCAGGATGTGCCTTACTGTACCTAGTGCCCCCGAGTCCCCTGGGAAAGGCTCCAGGCCCCCGCGACCCTGTCCAGGACAAGCAGTATAGAGAATGATCTAGAGCGATGTAGTTGAGGAAGTGTCCGAGTCAGAATTGACACACCATGAAGTTTCCATTATTTTTCATTTTAATAAAGAAAAATCTTCGACTTTAGTCTCCCACACATACACAATCTGATTTACACATACAGATATGGATATTCGAAGCACTAAACCGATATACATGTACATACTCTATACAGGCTGTGTTATATACGTACAGTACGCATGTGAGTTTTCTGTCTGTGTGTCTCTAATGATCCGAAATGCAGACATTCAATTTGGGTTTGGTTGCTAAAATTAGAAGAGAAGACCAAATAAACCTAGATAGAGTAGAAGGAGGGGCAGACCGACATACCCTACAGGGACAGATAAATGAAACGTGGTTTTATTTCTGATCTCGTTTGTCTTATCAGAATAAAGCTCAATAATATGAGTTTAAACAAGGTTTAAAGATGAAACGTCAGTCTGTTCACTACTGTCCATCCGGCGATGTTTGACCATGACATCATCAAGACTCCGGTGGAACAGATTAGTCATCTGTTCGCTCTGAGTCATACTGTACTGTTTGGACAATCCCAGCAGAATGACGGACAAGACACGATGGATCCAGTCGCGGCCTGAAGATTGGCAAAGTCTGCTCCTTTAAAAAAAAAAAAAAAGGAAACCAGTCTCTGTGTACACTAATCCTCAGCGACGACAGCAGATGTTAATCAGAGATGATTTTACTAGCTGTGTCTTTTCGAAAATAATCTGCTAATCGATGGGGCACATCCATGAAAGGATTATCTTCTCCCTCGCATCTTGTCTCTCCGAGATGCACCGCGTATCCTTTCTGCTTTCGCTGCAAACAAAAAAGCTTGTTTTGACTTCCTCAGGCTTTCACACTCCAACGCTTCAAAGTCTACCATGTAGGAGGCATTTATGTATATGTACATACTAGGATATTTCTATATTTTAGATCAGGAACAATCTGGGATTTCTAGTACTGCAGTGTAAATGCAGTCTGCTGTACTGTGCTTTACGGAGCCCTAAAGGGACATGGATGAGGGGGAAAAATCCTTTGAAGGGAAGATTTTTGTAGAAAAAACTAAATGTAAGTAAGAACTGGACTGGATCGGTAACACTCCCCTTCCCAGAAATTAGTAACACTGAGTTAGGTTTTGCAAGATCTCGCAAAATGTTTGCGAGATCTCGCAAAACTTGACTCGTTTCCCGTTTTTTTCTTCTTTTCTTCTCCTTCCCCCTCCCTCCAATGTTTTTTTTCCACCCATGTCCTGTTTTTTTTTTTATTCTTCTTCTTTTTATTTTTTTTTCCACTAATGTCCCTTTAGGGGCTCTGTAGTACTTCAATAAACATAAATAATAAAAATTAATGTAGTAGACTATGTTGCTAACAAAACATAACATTTTTAGACACTTCATTAGCTTTGCAAGCAAAGTGCTTGTCGTGCTGTAGGAGGTGAAAATGTATTTAGTCAGACGCTTGGAGACGCAGAAGTCGACTGCGTCTGTAGGAAACGTTCATTTCTTTCCGTAAGAGCATCGTTGAGCCGAGACCATCGCTGGGACCTGAGCATTCTGGGCCTTGAGACTCTCATCTCATCTCAGCGATATCACCATGTCCACACACACACACACACACACACACACACACACACTCACTCTGGGAGAGCTGAGGGCTTCAATCGGTCTGTTCTTATGAAACGCCAGACCTGGCAGTGATTAGAACTCGTAATGCCTTTTGGCCTAACAAGATTCAGATTGATAATTTCACACTTCCCTTGCTCTCATTTGGCGTCTGGACATTCATCTCCTTCGGAGAAATTGTTCTGATTTTCGAGCCAGGCGACTGACAGCATGCGCTTAATCCGTGCTTCACTGAGTAATGGACAAATAATAAGAGGGACAAATGCACGGTGATGGTTAGCGCTGTTGCCCCACGTCTCTGCGGTTTCTCCAGTTTTCTCCCACTCTCCAAGAAACATACACGTATAGCCTGCTCCTCTAAACCGCCCCCGGTTTAAGGAAACACGATAAGCCAGAGGAAACCCTCCTTCACAGGGAGAATACGTGAAACTCGGCTCAGGCGGTAACCCGAGCTGAAGGTCGAACCCAGAGCCGCGAGAAGGGCAACATAAAACCGCTCTCTAATGTAATTTCTTCCCTCGCATTCTATCCTTTCGATTATACTCCATCGTTTTGTATTGAACCAAGCCCAGGTCTTCCCTTTACTTTCTCTGGTGATCAGTGTTTAGATTCAGTGTGTGTGTGTGTGTGTGTGTGTGAGAGTGAGAGCTCGATACGAGGCACATTATACGTTCTGTTGTGAGAGCAATGAGAACCTCCTGCTGCTCATTCCCACTTCTGCTTTTCTCTCTCAATCAATATTTCAAATCACCAAATAAATCTTTAATGCTTGGAGCTCCACGGGAACCGAAGCGTTCACTCACAGCAGCCAAGCGGCTGTGTGTGTGTGTGTGTGTACGATTAAATGTTGTCAACTATTAACATTCCATTTGGCATTAAGGAGTGCATATGTTGTCTTTAAGAAGGACGTTTAACAGATTTGTTGCTTGTTAAAAACTGTCCTGCTTATGTGTAGTGTGTGTGTGTGTGTATGTGTGTGTATGTGTGTGTGTGTGTGCACATCTACAGTATATTATCTGGGTGTTTATGCCCCTGTGGATTGTGCAATTGTCTGCGCATAAGAAAGGGCGTATGTGTGTTTTCTTTCTTGCATGTGTGTGTGTGTGTGTTTCAGACAGATGGCTCAGTGTTTCTGGCTCATGTTAGGGATGCTGCTGGAAGTTCACACCGTCATGGCTCATATGAGGGCTGCAAGAAAGCGCTTTACTCCTTAAGTGCATTGTATCTCCTTTTGGGTGTTGCCTCTCCACACCTGCTGCTGTAAGGCACAACCCCTTTAGTGCATATGAAGAAGTCGTTAATGCAAGTCATTTAACCGGGTTTTTGTTTGTGTGTTTTTTATTATGCATGACTGTCATGCTGTAAATTTGATTGTGACTTCATGACTGCAGTGTGCTGAAGCAGACACACAAAGACAAGGGCTTGGATTATTATTGTTTTTTTTTATTATTAAAGCCATTCTTTAATTGCTAGATGCATCAATTCTGTGTACATACTGTATATACAGTATGCACCAAAATATACAGTACAGGTTGAACATTCGACTTTTTTCATTATTCATTTTCACAGATATGAACGGACCGAGGTTCTACTAACATTCGTAAATCCGAACAAATCACGGAAGTAGCTCACATTTTGTACAAAAAATACACACTGCAGTTCACCCCATACCAATGTTTACAATTATATACAAAATGTTCAGTGTGGTTTCCTCTGGGTACTCCGGTTTCCTCCCACAGTCCAAAGATATGCAGGTTAGGCTAATTGGCGTTCCCAAATTGC
>JAQMYK010000039.1:4679616-4706622 GCA_030014345.1 Clarias buthupogon | reverse complement strand
TTAACTTCTGATGGGTCCAGGCAGGGTTTCTTGAGGATGGGAATAACCCTTGCCTTCTTAAAAGCAGCAGGAACATGTGTTCAAACCAAACCAGGTGTTGGACTGGTGAATGTGGCCGCAGTAAAATGTTTGAATGGTGCAGAAATATTATTAAAAAATGAACAGATTATGTAATCTGCAATCTGGACTCTAATATTTCCATAATTATTAAATAATAACCCAATCAGAATAAAAATACTGGTTTAATCTGACCCAATGGGAAGGATTAAAGGCTATGAAAACAGTTGCAATTACCCTTTCGAGCATCTTAGCCACAGTAAATCATTTGAATCGAGAAAACGTTTTTAAAGTAGGTTGTATGTCCATGAATGATGATCCTGGCCAAGGTGGCTCGAAGCCCACTGCAGTTGTTCCTTATGATCATTCAGCAAGTGGAATGCCTGATCCTTGAAAATCATCAGATAACTTGTGAAAGAGATGCATCTGTCTGTATTGTACAACTGTACACACAATTATTCACCAACACCACTTGCACGTTACAGTTCTGACCTCGCTTCAAACCATTTTCACATGTTTGTGCCTTTAAAGGATTTCCTGGGAGGCCAGCGTTTCAGACATGAAGCAGGCAGTCTGATCATGGCTCAGGCATACTGAGAAAACGTTCTACCTTGACAGTATTCAAGCACTAGTGAAACACTGAGATAAGTGTATTAGAGTAAGAGGAGAAATAAAGGGAGTTTTGACTCTCATAACTGTGTTCTGTTGTTCTGCTTAATCAAAAGCCCCAGTTTGTCATTTAAGTGCTAAGAATTACTATTGGGGGTAACCCACGAGATTCAAACCCCTGCCACTACAAACTGTGCCACTACCTTCCATATTATTTATGATTAGGTATTAGTCTAATATGATGATGTGTTATGATTCTTACAACATTTTGGCTAGGCCTTGTAGGCTATTGATTACAGGCATTAAGCCAATTTTTATACCTCCCAGGGCTTAAACAAGCAATTCACATTTTTCCCCCCTATTGTGATCTCATATTCCGAGAGACTCTTCCCAGGCTAACGCTCAGCTCAGCCAGACTCTGCATGATCTGAGTTATATTTCAGCTGCAAAATTAACAAGCACATTTTGGACACATATAAGCACCTATTAGACAAAAATTATTGGCTCTTAAATTAAAATAATACCTACGTTTCACAGCATTACCATACAGGAGTTTGGATTTAGGGACATCCAATGTAAAGCAAAGCAAGTAAAATATATTAAACATTGGTTGCACATGAGTGTTTGGCTCAGTATTCCAATTTGTACATACAGTAAATAGTTTCATAAAATAGTATATATTTGTGCTAGGAATCACGACCATACATCTGTCTTTAAACATTGAAAAGTCTTTAATTTCAGGTTCAAACTGGAGATGGTTTTCATAGATATTCATAGATAACAATGCAACAAAAAAAAAACAGAATTGCAAACATTTCTATATGAGATTACTTGTGTGTTATTAGTGTTTGAATATAGACTGTGCTGACTAAAATGAAAGTATTAAAGTAAAGAGTATTGCTATTTGATCCTGAGATATTACTCAACGGCAAAGGTCTACACGTGTAAATACTTGCGACACACTGCAGTGGATATTGATGACTAAAATGGGAATCTTGCAATAGTGTGTCAGCAAGCGTGGAGGAAAAGAAAGAAAGAAATTAAGGATTTGGGTTGGACTGGCAAACAACACTATCTTATTCTGACACACAGTTTCTGCTTCAAAAAGAGTGAGATAAGGAAACAGTTTGTGCTTTTCAGTGAATGCTGACTACCGAGTGCTAGACGCAGTGCTGGACATTTACAGTAACATCTGTCTCAACACGCAGATGTTTCCAGAAGCTAATCAGCTTTGCAAACAGTCACACTGCTATTTCTTCTTCTAAAAGTAATAATAAAATTAAGAATTTTAAATATCTGATATCTGAGAGGCCTTACACCTCAATGGTCCAGGTTCGATTCCCATCTCGGGTCTGTCTGTGTGCATGGAGTCTGCATGTTCTCCCTCTGCTTGGTGGGTTTCCTCTATTTTTGCGAGAATGCTATACTAGTTTTGACTTTTGGAAATGCTCTATGCAATGACAAGATATGTTTCAGGAAAAGACATTATTTGTGACACAATTTGCATCAAGCAGATCAGTTTTGTTTCAAAGATAAAACAGGGACAAAAACACACTTAGGAAATAATCCATAACAGTGATATGACACAACTACAGTATGGCACAAACAGGGCAGTTGATGATTTAGGTCTACATATGTCTGAGGAGAACAAGAATGATGGATGTGAACTAAAATAACAAAAAATCCTAACTAGGAGGAGGAGATGGAGGAGGAGGAGGATGGTGAAGGGCTGGACAACGTCAGTGATAAAATCTTAAATTCCTAAACTCTCCTTTCAAAACTAGCATTAGGGGGACGTGCAGGCCATTGGTTGGGTGCAGCAGGGCCATCAAGTGGAGAACACTCCAGCAGGGGAAGACTGTTGTGGTCTTGGAGAGGGTTTAGTACTCATATGTAGGCAGAAGATGCTCATCGCATTGTTGTGGCCACGGCACCCTTTTCTCCTTTGAAGTTCCTCCAAAATCAGAACGCCTTCAGTGATCAAACCAGGCTGTTTCTTTATTTGTTTTTCCTGAGAGCGTTCCAGTTGCTGAATGTTCACAGGAACAACTGCAGTGGGCTCTGAGCCACTTCGGGTGGGATCATCGCTCACAGACGTACAGCCTTCTTTAAAACATTAGTTACTAATTGACTTTAATCTTACAATAATCCAGTCTGAAGTTCTCTGTTTTCTGTAACTCCTCAGTACTTTTCTGCTCACTGGCATCTGCCTTCTCATATTTCTCATCCTTTGCTGCCTATTTAAGCGTGCCCTTTTCTTTGCACCGCTGTTAGTGGATTATTTCTCTAGCTGTTTCCTCTTTAACCCTGTTTCCCTCTTTGCTCCTGCCCTGCTTTCTCGCTGTGGTGTTCTTGGATCGATATTGGTTTGGCTTTTGACTTGTATTTTTAAACTCAGCTTCACTCAGGACTAATATATGAACTAAGACCAAGTATTGTGTACATAAATTAACCTACTACTTTACATAAGTTGGACATTTCCATTTTGTAAATCCCTTTTTAATTAATCTTAGTAAATATTCTAATATTTTGAAATGCTGGATTTTTTATTTTAATGAGCTGTAAGCTGTAATTATTAACATTAAAACAAACAAACCAAAAAACGTCTTGAAGTATTTAATTTAACATGTAACGAATCTAGAATGTATGAGTTTCACTTTGAGTTCCATTGGCAGCCATACACGCTTATGCCATAATACTGTCTCCATCATGTTTGACAGATAATGTGGTACAGTATGCTTCAGATCATGAGCTGTTCCTTTCCTTCTCCAAAGTTTTCTCTTACCAACATTCTGGTACAATTAAATTTTAGTTTCATCGGTCCAAAGAATGTTTCAAAAGTTTTCTCGCAAAGTTTATTCTGGCGTATTCGTATCATAGGCAAATTCAAGAGACGTTTTAAGTTCAGCCTTTATTCATCACATATACATTACTGCAAAGTGAAACATTTTGAAGTAAATACAGTAAATACAGGCGCTTCACGGCAAGGTACAGTACAGACCACTAGTAACGGTCATGAGTAGGCCAGAAAGGCCAGAGTAGGATGCCGCTTCATATTGCAGATATGCAGATGATACAGATAATGACCCAAAACATACAGTAAAAGCTACGCAAACATTTCTCAAGGCAAAGACATGGGATATTCTTCACTGACCAAGTCAGTCACCTGCTCCCAACCAATAGAGCATGCTTTTCACTTACTGAAGATAAGACTGAAGGCAAAACGTTCCACAAACAAGCAGCAGCTGAAGGCAGCTGCAGTAATGGCCCAGGCAAAACATCTCGACAGAGGAAAATTAGCATTTGTTCATGTCAGTGGGTTCCAGACTTCAGGCAGTCATTGACTGCCAAGGATTTTCACCCAAATATTAAAGGTAATCCTTATGTTTTTAATTATGTTAGTTTGTTCCTTTACTTCCATCCATCCATCCATCTTGGAACTTCTGTAGTCCAACTAGGGACTATGGAGGCCAATGGTGACTATTGTATTTATTCCCATTTTCACACTCGTGGTAGGACCTCCAGTCAACATCCAGACACACATTCACATGCTATAGGCAATTTGGGAACTCCACCAAGCACGGGGAGAACATGCAAACTTCACACACACAGGGTGTGAATCAAACCCGGACCCTTGGCGCCATTCCTTTATTTATGAGCCCCCAAGACAGGAGATGGGAGAAATTCCTAAATGGATAAATTATTCTGAAAAGTGTGAACATTTGGCTCTTTTTCCTTGCCAAAGCATGTTTCTTACCCATAATAGATACTGAGTAATTCTTTATACCTAAATGGACTTTGATTTATATATCTTGGCTCCAAATCTCATGGAGGGTGTAAGACTGCCAAAATTTAAGTTGAGCTGACTCGCTTTATTTCTCCATATAATCTCCTATTAAACAACTTCATTTATTTCTCTATATAATCCCCAGCTACACTAATGCACTTATCCCAGTGTTTCACTAGTGCTTGGATACCATAAAGGTAGAACGCCAGAGCCATTTCCTGACTGCCTGGTTCAAATCTGAAACGCTGGCCTCCCAGGAACTCCTTAAATGGCCAAAACAAATAGCCGAGTTGGTCTAACGTGCAAGTGGTGCGGTGGACACCTGTCCTGGACACCTCTCCTGGGCACCTGTCCTCTGACCCAGCAGTGCTACATTGTATCACAAATTGCTCTGTACATTCATGTCCACCGCAGTACTGTAGTGTGAGGAGGGTGAAGAAGTCGCTTGTTGTGGGACAGTGGCCTACTGTCACTGTAGGAAGGTGAGTGAACATTAGAAAGTCTCTTAGAAGACTTTCAAAGTCATTTTCCTGTTGTTCCTTAATATGCGATGCAGAGGGAGAATTATGCATGACTTTTCCATAAATTACTGACACTCTAGTTATGTTCAGCATTTTAACCTCTAATAGAAAGTCTAAGCTTGATAATGAAAGAGTCACTGGGAAACATGTATTTTTAAAATGTATAAAGTCTTTAATTTGTCTTCCAAATGTTTTGGTTAGATGCTCAAATCTGACAGTCAATATATAAATCATCAATACTGTGAGTACTTTTGAGTGTCATGTTTGGAAAGCCTTTATTAAGTATGGACAGCTGAGACATGTAATTTGTTACCATGAGTGAATAAATAGAAATGTTCTGAAAACCCCAGAATAACTTCAGCTGTCTCAAAATACGTGGTGATTGAGAGACAATTATTATCAGTCTAAAGCCATGGTGGAACTCTACTGTTTCAATATTTTAACCGAAGAGAAATAGCTTTAAAATGTTTATTTGGGTTGATTTTTTATTTTTTTTAAAAAAGGAAATCATATACAGTAGTATGTTTGCTTAAAATGTGAAAACCTGTAATGATTGATTGGAACAGATAAACAAAACAGGTAACAGATTGATATTTACATCATTTACTCAATAAATGTACTGGTAATGGACAGCGGCAAATTGGACCCAGATTTAACATCCTGCTTGCACTAGTCCAAGACTGAAATGAAATAATTTTTTTATAAACCACAATCGGACTTAGTGACCTGCACTTTCAAAATGGGGGGCAAAAGAATAAAAAATTTGGGATATTCTTTTGGATTCTCAGTAATAAGGAAATATTTACTTTTATTTAGATTTAATTTGAGTTTTGACACTTTCTCAAATTCCTCCAAGAGCTTTGAGAGCTGCAAGTACATACTGTATGTCACAGTGCTGATCTACTGTACCTATATAAATAAAAGAAAGGTTTTGTCTCGCTTTCTCAATGATATATTTACATTTTTTTACATTGGAGGACCCAAAACCAGTCTCAGAAAAAGTTTTGTCCGTCTGTTTGTCTGTATGTCTGTCCAGCCATATTTTGTCACAGCATCACGCAAAACTGGCTGAACAGAATTTAATTAAACTTTTGCAGTACTTAGATATCTGCCTGAAGTTTAACCTGCACCATAAGTGAAATCAAAATGTTTAGTAAAAGCGATGTTATGAACAGTTATGTATAAGCTACTAATAAGCTCAATGTAACCAAACACCTGCACTAATAGATATTAATTAGAAAAACTAAACGGAATATTTATACTGCGATTAGTTCATATTTGAAGTGGTCTATTATAAGTAAACTTTAATGCGCTGGAGTCGTTTTAAGACAAATCTTCATCTGTATCCGATCTACTTTTTCGATTTCTCAGCTGTGATTCACTCTTTGATTACCGAACAGGGAGTGTATTTGGCTGACGACGAAAGAAGTACAACTTCGTGTAAACAAGGCGTAAGATGCTCAACCTTACAGAATGTTATTTCCTTGTATTAATAAGTTAGACAGAGAGTTCTGCTGTACAGAAAGACAGACAGCCATGTACGTGGGCTTCAACCTGAAATAATAACATCACTGACTACATTAAAGCTCAGCAGATTATTTTTAGCTTTAACCTTTTAACTATTTCAACGCTGGGTATTTCCGCTAGGTATAAATAATAATAATAAATGATGACTCTTCTGGTCAACACTCATTATACTATTATTGCACTCAGAAATTAAAGGAACAACATGTAATCTTTTTGTATAAATATCCACACAAACTGATCTTAATGCACAGAGCTGCTTTATGAGCAAGCCTCGTCTTTCTGACCAATCAGAGAAGGCCAGGTTCAGGGGTGGAGAGCAAGCACACTTGTGTTAATCTATGCATGAATGAGCTTCAGTTCCTCTGCTTTTGGCAAGGCTTCAGATTTAGCTTCGGATTCTTTTACTCTTGTGAGGCTTCCAGATGTTCAGACAGCTTCCAGTTTTTGCTGTCTAATAATCTCTGGATTTCGGGAATTCGCTAAACTCTAAGGAGAAGGCCAAGGAAATGCGATATGAAGAACTGGAAAATAAATAAATAAATTTGATTTAGAGTTCATATTAGTCTTGCTTTCTGCAGATGGAGTAAGCTTAGAAAGATTCGGAATTTCCAATACGGACGCCAGTTTGGCATTATTTCTGCTTGAGTGCAGATGTTGCGTACTGAAGCAGAATTGAACGACCAGTGAGTTACATTATTTTACTGCCCACCACAATGTTTTTTCCTTCTCGTCCACTAACTTGGCTCTGGCTCATGATGACTGGTTTTGTGCCTTATACACATGTGTGTGTTGCTTCAGTTACCACGAAGACGTATCCACACTCAGTAGTGTGATCTTATTCAATTAACATTTTCATTCATGCATTTGGCCCAACAGTGGCGACTTGATGGTTGTGGGGTTTGAACCTGGGACCTTCGAACCATACTCCAATGCTCAGCTCTCTAGCATACATGTTTTCAAATGATAAAAAAAATGAGTAGTAAATGGGGATGCTTTGATGCACAAACAGTCCCCATTTGATCCCCTCTTTGATGAACGATTAAGCAAAACAGCTTCCCAGAACATCTTTGGATGAATATCTTTGGATTGTCATTTTTCAGTTCGGTTTACAAACTCTTTACAAATTTCACTGGCTATAAATGTGTCAAGTCTGTGTGTCATATAGTGGGATTTTCCACAGTAGACATAAAGCATGCCAGTCACCTTGATGAGCTACATGACTACGTGTTGAATGTTTAAGTGCCCACTTTCAGATGGGGAGAAGGCCATAACGTCACATGCAGTAGTGTATGTTGCAATGCAGAGTGTAGACCATAAACAGTGGAGGCAGTATAGCACCATACAATACTGCATCTGTAACTGATTATTGCATCTGAGCCTCTGACTGTCTGCTTGTCGGTCCCCTTAGCTTCGCTGTGCAAAAAATCACATGGAAACGAGATGGACCGTGAGAGTTTTGGATCTGATGTGCCATGTAGCGGACAACACTTTTAATAGCTGTGAATATACACTGATCAGCCATAACATTATGACCTAATATTGAGTAGGTCCCCAAAACAGTAATGACCTACAGTAGGTGGTCTAACAGCTTTTTATCAGAACCAGCATTAACCTTTTCTATTGGATCAGACTACACAAGCCAGCCATCACTCCACGCTTGCATCAGTGAGCCTTAGCCATCCTTCATTGGATCACTTTTGGTATGTCCTGACCACTGCAGATCGGGAACATCCCAAAAGAGCTGCCGTTTTGGAGTTACTCCGACCCAGTCGTCTAGCCATCACAATCTGGACCTCGTTAAAGTCAAACTCAAATCCTTAAGCTTGCCCATTTTTTTCTGCTTCCAACTCATCAACTTCAGGAAAAAAGTTCACTTGCTGCCTTATACTGTATATCCCACCCACTTCCAGCTTCCATTGTGACGAGATTTTGAAAATGTAGCTACTGTGAGAAAGGCCAAATTGTGATGGCTAGACAACTAGGTCAGGGAAACTCCAAAACTGCAGCTCCTGTTGGATGTTCTCAGGCTGCAGTGGTCAGCACATACCAAAAGTGGTCCAAGGAAGGAAAATCTGCTGAACCTGCGAAGGGTCACGGTGGCCAAAGCTCGCTGACGCACATGGGGAGCGAAGGCTGGCCTGAGAAGTCCGATCCCATAGAAGCACTATTGTGGATCAAATTAAGGGAAAGGTTAACCTAGGGTTCCAATAAAAAGGTGTCAGAACTCACAGTGCATCAATCAATATTAGGCAGGTGGTCATAATGTAATGGCTGATCAGTGTATGAAACCTAACGCCTTAGTCAGATTTCAGGCAAACGCAATGTTTTTTTTTTTTTTTTTTACAAATCTGCCCATCTGTTATTTGAAAGTGGTCTGATTAGATTTAGTTTTATTCAAACTGGAAACCCAAATACAACACATTGTTGACCTATCTGCAGCGGTTGATGTGGTAACAACGGCCGGTTTCTCCCTTCAGTGCCTTTGTTATTACCATCTTTTATCTCTTTATATTTTGTCTTTAACCTTTTTATTTTCCCCTGGCACTTTTTTGAAAGGTGATATTTCCTCATATATCATCCTGCTTCTCTACACTCCCTCAAGTGCTATCAGACATTTCCAGGAACTATTTTCCATTTCCATCTATATGGATATGGCACAAATCTGAAATCTGAAGTCTATTAGTATTTATACTGAAATGTAAGCTTATAGAAGCATATAACCTGTACAAAAAAATCAAGGATTATAGAAGCATATAACCTGTACAAATTGTTGCTTAAAATATTCCGTGCAAAATCAAGGATTTTTCATGTTGCAATATCTTTACACTTTTTTCAGGTTTATGTCTTTTTATGTGAAATCGAAATTGGCCAAGAATGACAATTAGGATCAATGAACGATTTGAATTCCAAAAAGTTACAGACACTACATAAAAGGGCATGAAATTGTATTTAGCAAATGTGTTTCTTTTGAAAAAAATATGCTAAAAATATCAATGTGTATGCATATTTACAAAAAAAAAACAAGCATGGATCAGGAGATAAAAAGCATGAAAAAAAAATGGTGTTATATGCTCCTATCTGAAAATTCAAGTTTTTTAGTTGAGACTCTTTTTAGCACCCAGTACCACGTTTTGGCCCTATGTGAACAAAGAAGCTACTTATGCATACAATACATACTGTATGCTGAAAGTAAAGTACATTTGCTTCTTAAGTGATAACAGGAAGCAGCAGTAATTCTGTTACTATTATTATTATTATTATTATTGATGTGAATGAACACATGGTAATAAAAGACAAAAAAAGTTTAAAACTCATCGCCTTCACCTCTTGTAGAAAAACATTCCTTCATAAGTGACGGTAATTTATAGTCAACCTTTTCTTTGTCTCGTTGCAGTACCTTCACAACTCCCCATGGTGCCACATGACTGAGTGTTCTGTCCAAAAAGGACCTCCAGAAAGTTCAGGAAAAGAGCAGAGCCATCCAAGAAAAACCACAGTTCAACACGTCCCCGCTCACACACACCTGAGGAGCATGTTCCTGTGTGTGTGGTTCTAATTAAAGTCATAATTGTATACAGACTGCGATCAGACAGTATGTATACTGTATGTACAGTATATGTTTGTTATAAAGGTAATAAAACCCATAAAAGATATTTGTGGGGAAAAAAATTTGGACTCTCTGGTTAAAGAAACCAGTGGTTTTGTGATGGTTGTGTTTTAGTTCAGATTTTTTCTCTCTCACTAGAGTCTGATTGGGATCTTATTAGAGGAAGCATAAAGCTAGAGGTCTCATCTGGACTCTATCACACACTCAAATACAAACACTGACCCAAAAAAAGAGAGAAACAGCATAAAATGACTTCCAAAGTACGATGTGATTGTGAAGTATACACTCTGCATAACCCTTTACTCAAAAGAAGACTCAAGCCATGGAGTTGCAAAAGTTTTGGAACAAGGATACATCTGTCCCTCCATCTGTTGTATATTTCTTCTTTGTTTGAAGGATGTCTCAGAACCTGGTTCGATTGGCATGGCCTGAAGAAAGTCACAGTGAAGTGTCGTTATCCCCCGCCACTTGTCATTATCACCTTGGAACAACTCTATGTAAGAAAATCCAGACTCAAAAAGAAACCCGTCCCTTTTCGGATAACACCAGACAGTATAAATACAATTGCTTACTCTGCTCCAGCTGTCTATTAAACAATGCTATGTGTGATAAAAGCATGTTCAGTGAGTATCCTCTATCCCAGGACACAGGAGGTTCATGATTACAGCAGTAGTAGGACGAAATTCAGAGTATCCTTTTGAGACCTTTTCAGAAATAGATCAATAATATTTAGACGCAGTACACTATGAGTCTTGTATTCATTTTAATTTTGGGTGTTTATCTTGTGTTAACCTCACACAGTACCATCTAAAACATTTCTAAATAATACTACACTAAAGGAAATACATTGCCCAGGCCAAAATAAAAAGTCACCATTTTGGAAGGGTCAGGCTGAATCAAGCAAAGAAAACAACTAAGGAGATTTGAAGTTACTGGAACTGGGTTAATTAAAAAGACTTTAACACATTATTAAAACCTGGACCAGGACAGTGCTGAACCGTCAACTTTGTAGAAGAATTGAGCTCGGAAAAAAATCTTGACGGGGTTGAATAGTAAAAAATGTGATGATGTGAGGAGGACTAAACAACTCAGCGTGCATAAGAAATAGTGATGAGTTGTTCATGAACGATTCGTTTTTTTTTATGAGTCTTTAACGTGACTCAGAAGAACGAGTAGTCTCATGCGCAAAGCATCGCAAAACCTAGGTAGGTAGGTACAGGGAACAGAAAAAAGTAGTTACCTTTGAGTTTTCTAGTCCAAGTCGTTCGTTCTTTTGTCACGTGACTCTCATAGACGGTCAATAGATTGAAAAGAACGAACGACTCGGACTAGAAGACTCATGAGAAGAACCGCTCAATTCTGTTTCCTGTGTAATGCACTGCATAGCGTCTATGAGGGTCACGTGACAAAAGAACAAACTATTTGGACCAGAAGATATGAGAGATGAGCTGCTCATTCTGTTTATCATAATATGTCCTTATTTATGCATTGTAATATTTTAATTACTGGAACTATAGTCAAATTAACAAAAGTAACATTTTATTTTATTTCTGATCAAAAGAACGAAATGAACTAAATGACTCAAAAAGAGATTTGTTCATTTTGATGGATGAGATTTAAAGAACTGAGGCACTCAAATGATCCAAACTTCCCATCACTAATAAGAAAACCACGTATCAGTGAGACTAATCAGAAATACAGTTTGGAGCAACGGAAAAAGCTCATGTGGTCTGATGAGACCTGACTGACCTTATTCCAGAGCGATTGGTATTGAATAAGATCTTTTTTTTTCTGGCCAGGCAGTGTACGTGACTGTATGATATAAAGTACATTTGCTTCTCTTTTTCCTGCACAGACTCCTATAAAATAATGCAGCTTTATTTTAGTAAGTATTAAGATCAAACACTAATTTTTTTTTTTTAATAAGCAGCCAATTCCCTACACCAGGATGTAATTAGTTATAGATCATTGTTGTTGTTGTTGTTGTTGTTGTTGGAAACAGCTTTTATCCCAAGAAGATCGACTTTTCCAGTCCGTCCTCCACTTTGGTGTACTCCAGGTGGGAAGGATAGTATCTGCTCTCGTAGCGAGGGCTTTTCCGCACGTACTCCAGGTACTCCGGCGTTCCAGGACAAATAACATTGTCTGCCAGCAGCACAGAGCCCTTCCTGAGCAAACCGCACTCCTGTAATGATGCAGAAAAATATTTCAGCATTGCAGCATTGCAGTCCTGCTTTACTCATTTTTTGCTCCCTCCTTCATAACAGCAGCTCTAACAGTCTGCAAGACAAGTCTCAGGTTTATATTATCAAATTTTCAAGATGTTTATTTCATTCATTCATTATTCATTCATCAATTTATTCATTATTCATTGTAAGGAGTCTCCAGTGCCAGCACTCAGATTGAAAAGTTAGATGTAAAGCTAAATCTGAGAAACACAGAGCTTAAATAGCCATATTGATTATTAATCAGTTCATCAACAAGACAACTAAGGAGGTAAAAGAGAGGATGGTGAAAGGATTACTGTTTATAACTGCTCTAATAGAAGATACGTATAAAAGGAACTTGTTCTATGGACGTTCCACCATCAAGTTCATTACTCAGTTCAGCAAGTTCAGTAAGTTGCCATGCTTTAAAAGGAAATAAAAGACTTTTGGAAACACTGTTATATGAAAATAATGTACTTTATCATTGATTACTTTCCTATTAAGAGGATATCTGGAAGTTGAGTCATTCCTTCCTTATGAGGTAGAAATGTTTCACTACTCATCCGAGTGGCTTCTTCAGCCTGAGGTAAGTAGGTACAGTAAGTTCCTGATATTTATATCCTCCAGGGTTGCATTTTTCTCCTTAAAGGGGGGCTACTGTACATCTGAATGACTGAAAATAGCCAGTGTCTTGAGTTAATGGTGCAAAATGCTCCTTTAGTGGACGTTTTATTATATATAGTACTCTTTATTTAAAAACTACTTTATTGCATTATTAAATTCACACTGTATAACCTTTTGAAGTGTTTCGAAATTGCAATAAACATGGTCAAGTAAAATTATTGTTCTCACTCACTCATTCACTCATCTACTGTATACTGCTTTATCCTGTATACAGGGTCAGAGGGGGCCTGGAGCCTATCCCAGGGCACCGGGTGGGGTACACCCTGAATGGGGTGCCAGTCCATCTCAGGGGACACACACATACACGCTCATTTACACACAGTGAGCAATTTGGGAATGGAAATCTGCATGTCTTTGGACTGTGGGAGGAAACCGAAGTACCCGGAGGAAACCCACCAAGCACAGGGAGAACATGCAAACTTACAATTTAATTGTAATTTTAATACATTATTGAATTCACACTGTCCTGATATACAGGTAGGCAGGACTGAACTGTATGACCTTTCGAGGTGTTTCAAAATTGCAATAAACAAAGACAGGTCAAATTATTTTGTCGGATTTAAATCAGGGTGAGGATTAGAGCAAACTGTGGAATCTCTAGAGACCATGGTACTGTATATGCTTTAATACAGTGCTATGCAAGTACTTTAAAACAGCCTTCATTTCTTCACTTTTTGCTTCCAAAGAGCCAGACGTTCGTGCATTTTTAATGTAGTCTTGAAGAATAGCTCTCCAGGCTTCCTGAAGAAGTTTTTGTCTCTCGTTTTCAGTCCAGTCCCTGAACCGGACCAGTTTCTGATTAACTTTTTGTTTGTTTGTTAAACAACACAGTGACCTATTCATCATTCAAGCATTAAAAAAAAGTCAACTATAGTAAGTCATGAGCCAGTGAGAAACAGATCATCAGGCTGGTTTAGTATTAGTAGGATTTAGTAGACTTCTGATGCTGAACGCTGAGTGGTTGGAACAGACGAGAGGGGAAATGAGGTCGCTGCTGAAGTTGTAACATAAACAACCAGCTTTTAAATTGTATCTTTGCAGTCTGTCGCAGTAAAACAACTGTTCCTATTTCTTTAATTTAATCTACATCATTTCATTTGATTTAATATGAAAAACTGAGCACTGTATGTCTCTCACCTCAAGCAGCTTAATGTCAGGGAGGTAGCGGTCCTTCCAGTGGTCAAGGAAAATGAAGTCAAAAGTAGTGATGCCGAAACGCTCCTTTATTTGTGGGATCAGATCAGCTGACGAGCCCTCGACTAGAGTCACCTGCAAAAGAAAGTCGAAATGAATACTGCATCAAGAAACCACCAAAAGCTGAAAGTCTACACTAGTGGCTCAGTGGTAGGTGTTTCGCCTGCCATGTGGAAGGCCCGGGTTCAATTCCCAGCCCATGCCCAAACCCCCACTGGATGCAGTGCTGGTCCTAAGCCTGGATAAAAATGGAAGGGTTGCGTTAGAAATGGCATCCTGCGTACAATCTGTGCCAAACTTGTATGTGTGGAAAGAACACCAACAACAACAATGCTAAAAGCCTGCTTTCTTGCCAAGAGTTTTGTGGGTTTCTACTATAATTAATGTTGTGTTTGTAAATTAAAGTACACCTGAGTGTACATCCTCAACTCCTTGACTACGTGGCAGAATACCCAACTGACACGAGGATGCAGCAGACTAACGGGAAGATAAGCATGACACTTAGCCAGGAGTTTTAGGACTATAACGTTTCCCCAGAGTAAAGAGTGGCTGATGCTGGCTCTGTATGCTGGCATTGAGTTCCCCATGGAAGTCTTTATCATGCAGTGCCCGAAGCCAGGAGAGAAAGCCCTACAGGGTGAAGTCGATACGGTGGAGCTCCCTACACCAAGCTCCAGGGTGAATCTGACAGCACGGAGATTAAATGTGAAGTCGATAGGGTGGCTTCCTGCACAGAGCTCCAGGATGAGATCGGTAGAGATGACTCCCACACCAGGGCTCAGTCTAAGTAATGTCCTATTCATCTGTTGATCTAGATTTACACCTTGTTGCAAGAAGGAGTTATGAGACAATAACCATGTCAAAACATGATGACCCAGAGTTATGCCATGTTATGCAAGAACAATGCCCTTCTAATCCTGAATTAGTCAACCCCAGCAACACCCATTATCACTGAGGACATTTCTCTGGCACCACTGGCTGGCCTTGAGAACATTGTGATCTTCTGGCCTCTAGGCTATGAGCACACCCTACTGTAGCTTGTCTAGCTTGTCATGCTTGCCTCGGCTACACGTGTGCTGTACAGTACACACTAGCTTCAATAATATCGTGTTAGCTCCACACCCTAGCTTCTAGTTTGCCATGCATCAGGTTATGGCATGACCAAGAAGCCTTTGACCTTTCCTGTCCCAAGCACTATCCTTAGCTAAAAATGTAACTCTCGATTTCATGCTCAGCCCCAATTCGGCACCCATGTTAAATTTCAGCTTTCTAAAGTCTTTCTAAACTTTTTAAAGTCTTTCTCAGCCCATCTCTCAGGCCAAGCCACATCAAAACATGCATGCTAATCTCAGTCTCAGCTCTCATGCCAGGTTGAATCCTACGCGAAGCACCATCACAGTGGGGTTCTAACAGATCTGCCCCCTAGTGGCACACGACTGCGCTCGCGTAGTAGTAACTTTTATGTGTTGCGAGTTTTATTTTGGCATTGGCGTTCATTCTTGTATTTTTTACACTTTTTATCCCAAGAAGATCGACTTTTCCAGTCCAAAACATGTTTTATTTTTTATTTTTGTTTTATTTATTACAGTTTCTGTGTAATGATTACCGATTGATATGATTATTTAAGATTATTTAAAATGTTTCACTATAAATCTGTTCACTATATTCCAAGGCTCTGTTTTTTTTTTTAGTTTAGTGAATGCTAAGAAAACTTTCACATTGACTAGCAATCTCTCTCTCACACACATGCACACACACCTTGTCTTGTAGACCAGCGTAGGCGATGATCTGCCTGGCGACGGCGGCGGAGGCCGGGTTAAATTCCACCGTGATGACTTTGGTGCCGGGGGACAGCAGGCGTGCGATCCTCACTATGGAATACCCGCAGTACGTACCCAGCTCCAGAACCGTGCTGGGGTTCACCTCGGTCACCACCGAGTCCAAAATGGAGCCTGAACATGCACAATAAACACACACACACACACATACATTGGCAGCTACACTTAAAGATCATTAAGAGATGTAATTGAGTGGTGAACGGCACAATCGAAACTTCATTAATGGTCTTTCTGCATCATTTAACAGCAAGTCAGGTCTGCACCATTGATTATTAATTAGTTGAATCCTAAACGCCTCCTTATCAAGTGTATGAGCTCGTAGCTCACTCCTATTGCAGTATGAGATGTTTTGGTCTTTTCAAACCTTCCAATTATTTATCAGTTAATCAGTTGTTTTACCCTGGTTTGGTTCCAACACGTTTACAACCGGGGTTCATCATGATCTCGTCTCATTGTCATAATTAATAGTGCAGGTGGTTTCCTATTGAAACTTCCCTTTCCTAACCACCATGCTGTTATTTTCTCATCTCATACATGGTGTGGAGAAATAATAAAGAATATAATGAGTGCTTTTTATGAAATACACATATCACATGTACAGTACATTATTATAATTCCCACAGAAGGAAGGAAGAAGCAGAAGTGACTGCTAACTGTTGTCTCTCAACATTAAGTTTCATTGGATCAGACAAAATAATAAAAAGCTCCTTTTACATCTCTCTCGCTCTCTCTCTCTCTCTCTCTTTGGTTGTGTGTGTGTGTGTTTGTGCAGCCATGTGGAGAAGTCATTGACCCAGCAGGCGGACGAACGCCATCACGTCATCACATTCATGAGCGTATCGCATGAGCAGCCCCAAGGACTTTCACTCAAGAGCAGGAAACAAAGTGACAGATGGATGGAGAGGAGAGACTTAAAACCAACAGAAGGTGACCAGTAGCTGGGTTCATGATAAGGGAGAGAGCGAGAGAAAGAGAGAGGAGTAGGCAGAGGAACAATAGGAAGACTGGTGGATGAGTTCACCTTTCTCATCGCCCACGTTCATGGCCCATTCCGAGTGCTTGCAGAAATAGTCGATGGCGGAGATGACGCTTTCGGGATTTCCTTTAGTGGCGTTCTTCTGCACTGCCTTCAGCATGCGCTGCAGTTACACAATTTTCAGAAAGTTAGGAGGGCAGATTTATACAGCTGCGCTTCTGAAGCTAGGAGTGCAACTAAACTCAATGGAATGAGATGGAAATGAAAAGGGATGGTGATGCGAGTGATGCTGAATCTAAAGGAATGGGTTGCAATTGGAAACGATGAAACTGGATTGGATGGATTGCCATAAGATGGTATGAAAGAAACGGGAGAATGTAAGGGAAACGTTTTGACTGGAACGGAATAAAGGAATGATCGGATGGTTGGTATTTGAAATGGAATGAGATGGAATTGAACAATGGGAGAAAATAAGATCAGAATGCAGTGGGATGGATGGATGGACAGATGGATAGATAGATGGATAGAATGTACTGTCATTGCACAACTCAGCAACAAAATTTTGTTAAGCATCTAAGTTCAAATAGTACCGTATGTATATGTATCTGTATATATATATATCTATTATTATTATGTAATTGGTTTAACGGTGTATTGTAGAGTGTAACAGTGGGAGCCTTGGTGTATATAAGAGGACATAAATCTTGAAGCTTGGTGTATGAGTTAGACACTATTTTGAACTCTCCATGTCCTTCAAAAAATACATTATTTATAATACTTGGCGGCTAAAACACAACATGCCCATGAGTTTTTCTGACTAACTAATAAAACCAGTGTAGAGAAAACCCTGAACCTGCAAGGCAAATAATGTGTTTTTTTTTAATTGTCACGTCTGCAAAAGGTCAAAAATGAAAACATGTCACCTGAGAGCGTGTGGAGCGTGTGAGCGTGTCGTGCAGTCGCTCGGTTATGAAGTCATGCCACATTAATGCCCACGTGCCGTTGCGCTGCACGGCTGGCACGACCCAATAAAAGACGATGAAAAGGAGAGCTGCAGAAACAGCAGCAGCCGTCAGCAGGCAGCACACCATCCTGAGAGAGATAGGAAGAGGAAATAAGAGAGAGAATGGAAGAGGCTGATAGAGGAAAGGATACAGAGATATAGAAAAAAAATAGATAGAAAGAAAGACAAAAAGAAAGAAACAAGACAGTAGGAATAAATATTTGACTGATCATACTCAATCCCCAGCATCAGTAAACCATGAGGTCAACAGGATCGACACCCTAAATTTACCAAAATACTCTCTACCCAGGAATCCCCCCTTTATCTAAGGGACAAGCTAATTAACAGAAACTAAACTTAAAGATTGGTTGTGTGTCTGAGTCCTGAAGGCTGTTCCGTAGCTGCAGGTCTTTGTATAAAATCTCTGTCATACCTTTTAATTCTTTATGATTGATCATTAGTTTACGGTTACTGTATAATTAAGACAATTCGAAGAGGATATGGTTTTGCCTTCACATCAATCACCACTTCTGACTAGATCCATATACCTTTAAACACGTACTTTACGTCTTTGCCCGTTCTGTTTTCATTATCAACATTTTTTCAACACACCATCAGTCATCAGTCTGATAATCAGACCAGAGAGGACACAAAAGCATTCGATGTCTCTTGCCCTGGAGCTAGGTCTGATCAGCTGCCTTCTGATGAATAATTGACATGGACATGCTTGTATAAACATCATCGGATGTGATACACAAACCAAACCGGTTCATGTTTTTTAAATTTGAATTTTATTGATTTATTGATTTATTTATCTGTTTATTTCCCTTTATCTGCATCAGGTTCACTACAACCTTTCACTGAAGCAGGTACGGAGGATGGTAATAGACCTGTTTAGACCAGTTTAATACAAAAAAAGTCGCCAGATGTGTCAAATTATTGCGCTTCATCAAGCAAAGAAAACAACTAAGAAAAAATTTGATGTTACTGGAACTGGTTTGAAAATCTTTCCACAAATGATCAAAACCTGGAAGGACAGTGCTGAACCGTCAACCCTGTGGAGGAAATGGGATCGGAAAAACATCATGCATGGAGGTCACTTAAACACTTGCATGGTGAAAAATCAACAATTAAATTGATAGCTATGTTTAATATTGAACGTGAGAGCAACACAATGGGATGAGAACTAACAGGATTGGGATTGAACAGCTGTGGGTCTGGAAGGAAAGCACTTGTTAAGGAAACTCAAGAGGTTGAATTCTTTAGAGAGCATAAAGATTAGACTTTGGAGCGATGGAAAAAAAAGTCATGTGTAAGTCTGATGAGTCCAGATTGACCTTATTCCAGAGTGATGGGCGTGTCAGGGTATAAAGGGAACACATGAAGCGATCATGCATAGTGTCCACTGTACTGTTCAAGCCCATCTGGGGTTACTTCAGTTGCTCAGGTATACGTATAGGATCAGCAATGTTATGAGGCAATAAAAGTCAGCTGAGCTGATTTTGGGATGAAATATACAAATCTACAAATTTACAGATTAACAAAGTTACAATAAAACAGACATGAAAGATTATACTGCAATAACAGAACAAGAGAAAAATTGCACTAAGAAAAAAAAAAACTATCTAAGTTATTTATTTAGACATCAATGTATCATAAAATAAAAAATAATTACAATTACAAATGTTCCGCGATTACTTACCAATGATTTTACGCTTGACTTATTTGTTAGCAGGAGCATTAGTGTTTGAACCCTGTGTTCTTTGCTTCTTGACTGAAAAGGTCTGTGGTCTGGTGATTTGATCCTGGTGATTTGGTCTTTGATCCTAAGATATTACTCAACCAGAAAAGTCCACATTGGTAAATATTTGCAGTAAATAGCTAAGGAAGGTGTTGTAGCGGAGCAAAGAACATACATACTGTACAAGCTACAGGACAGGTTTATAATAATTATATCTCTTTTTGTCTGAGTCACGCACGTGCAAGTAATTGCAGTTGATCTCGAATAATTAAATAAGATTGAGGAACTGTGTGTCAGCAATAGTGGGGGAGAAAATGGAGATTACCTATACAGTTTGCAGGACGGGTAAACACACTTTCAGCTTCGAGAGGAATGAGATAAGGAAATGGCGAGTGATTTTTCAGTGACTGGTTAACATCTGTCTCTTCACACTGATGTCACCAGAAGCTAATCAGCTTTACAAACAGCTGATTACTGAGAACTGAGTTATACATTACATTTCTCATATCCAAGAGCATATTTTTAATCCAAGGCCTTAAACTGGTTGTAAGTATAGTTGGAATAAAGGCAATGATGCCCAATTTATGATTTACGAATCATTTTTTAAAAACTATTATTTATATTATTATTATTGTTGTTGTTGTCATTATTATTATTTCATCCAATTATCCAGGAACCTTTTAAGTCCAACTAGGGACTGTGGAGAACAATGATCACCATTGTATTTATTCCCATTTTGTACGACCGTGGAAGGGCCTCCGGTCAACATTCACACACTACGGGAAATTTGGAAACACGAATTAGTCTAATCTGCATGACTTTGGACTGTGGGAGGAAACCAGAGAACCCAGAGGAATCAAACCCGGGACCTGGAGGTGCAAGGCGACAGTGCTAGCCACCAAGCTACCGTGCCCATAGTGGGCTATTATTACTATTATTATTATTATTATTATTATTATTATTATTATTAATAATAATAATAATAATAAACAGACTACCATGAAGCCTATTATATAAAATATTCTGAGCATCTCCTTAAGAAATGTGAACGCAGTCTGCCATTTTAAACCAGATCACATCGCCTTTAATACTGTATTGAGTGTAAAACTTTGAATTTAGCTTAAATTTCTCTTGTTCCTCTTCATTTATGTTTGGTTTTTATTTTGTTTTCACCTGTGTATGGATGTTTTTTCTCTTCTTCCTCGTTTTTCTTATTTCTGTTTTCTCCTCTCTTTGTTTACATACAAAAAAAAACTGATCTCCAGCACCTTGTTTCATCTCGTTTCTTTCTTTTTCTTTTTCATTTCCCCCCCCTTTTTTTAACTTGGCCTGGTGTCTAGCCTTGTAGATGTTTAGAAACCATTTCTAGGACGTGTAAGGCTGGTCTAGATGTGGGGATGAAAGGTGTGGGGGTGGTGTGTATGTGTGTATGTGTGTATGTGATTGTACAAGTGTGCCTCTCCTTCACTGATATGTCCTGTGATTCAGATGTACTTGAAGCACACACCACATGTTCATCTTCAGCTTAAAAGAAACACTATAATATTGTTGAAAAGAAATGTCTCTTATGAAATCTCATACGTCTGAAATGTAAATCAGATGCAAGTTCTTGGTGATTCAGCAAAGAAAAGCATCATGCCGATATGTTATCATAATAGTGTGCATTATCTTACCTTCTGTGATGCAAGACAATGATGGATGCATTTAATCCTGATCTTTATTTCTTTTTGTAGATTTTAAACTGCATATTTGCAGTACAGTATACTTAAACATACTCTCTTCAGCACAGCACCATATTACAACACTTCTGTTATAAGGCAAAAGTGGGAATAACCTTTTTATTAACTGACTCAGGTTATTCAAACTGCACATTTTCCTCAATACAAATATAGGAAACATAGTCTCCATAACAAGCCATACATTGGAACCATCTCCATGGTTTGTCTTCAATGCTGGTTTCCCCTTCTTTAAACTTCTTCATCTGTGCACATTGCTCTTGTCAGTGGTGTCGTCTCCTTAAACATTCTGTAGTACAGTGGAAAACCATCAACTGCGACAAAAAGCGTGTTTTAAAACAGGATTCAGAAGTTGGGTTGAATGATGGTGCGTCTAGGCATTTGGCAAACTCTCTCATCCACAGCGATTTACTGTACATTTAATCTCATTATACTGTAGATCTGAGCAGTTAAACGGATAAAGGCCGTGCTCAAGGGCCCAACAGTGGTAACTTGGTTGTTGTGGGGTTTGAACCTGGGATCTTTCGTACTATAGTCCAAAGCCATAAACACTAAACTACCCCTGAATGCATGGCTTGTGATGGAGAGTAGTTATGTTGAGTAGTACTGTAGTACCTTTGTATAGAGGGAGAGTTACTCTGTCAACTGGTGCCATTTGAACGATCTGTGCCAACTTTTGCATTGCTTTCGCTACAGTCCTGTTTTATCAGTAGTAGTAGTAGTGTATGTACTGTATCGATATATTTAAAGCAGTTTACTTTTCAATAATTGACATTAAATAAGAACTAAATGTACTTGTTTCCACTTACTTACAAATTGGACTTCGGGTCGACTCTCTATAATCCAGAGATTGCCTGTACAGTACAAGTAGAAATATTGATTTAATTAACATCATGGTGAAATAAAGTGGGATGTGATAACTCTGCTTTCTGTTTTGTTTCATTCCCCATAGCAAACAACAGACAGCTGACAGGTTTGCCACAATGTTTAGACATGCATACAGTATACATATACAGTACGACAAAGGGTTTATTGTGTAGTTTAGAATTTCACAGGAAAATAAAAAGTTCAGTGGAAAGATGACGGTTTGTGTTGTTGCAGATCAGCTTCTTCAAGATAAACAAGGAAATTAAATACTTTGGAAGTGATCCATGACAGAACGGGTGTCATAAAGTCAAAGCAGCACTTGATTGTGCAGAATAACAGAACACAGTATTGTGAGTAAAAACTCCCTTTATTTCTTTATATAATCCTCTGCTACACTAATGCGCTTATCCCAGTGGTCCAGTGCTTGGATATCATCAAGGTAGAAAGTTTTCTCAGTACGCTGGCCTCCCAGGAACTCCTTGAATGGCCCAAACATGTGGAAACGGCTTGGAGCGAGGTCAGGACTGTATGGGGGATGTGACAATAATTCCCATACGAGTTCCTGTAACGTTGAAGTGGTGTTGGTGAGTGATTGTTCCCAAAGACAGATGCGTCTTTCCCGCAAGTTGACGTCGTGCATCCACTTGTTGAATGTTCAGAGGCATCTAGAGTGGGATTGACGTACGGACGGCATTCTGTAAAATGTTTTTCGATTTTTTGCTGCGGCGTATCATCTCATCACCGTAATGTGCTTCAAGTCTCCTGTAAATGTCAATCACTTTAACGCAGAAATGTCACCACAAGTCCCTGTTTGAATTGTATTAATAAATGATGCTGTGTGTTTTTTTTCCATTTCACAGCCCATTTAATGCCATGTAACGTCCATGAGATACAGTACAGTACGTTAGTTCCTGTTATCGCTTATGCTAAAGCGCTTATTAACAGTCTTACCCTCAGCAGCATCCTTTTTTTTGCGATGTTGAAAAAATGAAAAGAGCGCGGAAAATGTATGGACTGTTACAAATCTGGAGGCCGCGTCGACAAAAATAAACATACAGTACACTAACCATCTCGTAGTGAGCATATAAACAAGTATACTGTACGTTTCCTTTGTTAATTAACAACACACTGTTTAATATTAGCTTTATATTCCGTATAAGGTTGCAGCACTTACACACGACAACTGTTACTATAGATACAGAACGAGGGCATCAATACAAACCCTTCATTTCGGTTATAATTATAGAAAATTAATAAGCCGTATCTGTGCGGCCTGCGTCTTTAGCAGTCTGATAGGATTAATGGCTTATGGTTTATGCGAAATCGCAGCACCAGCAGAGGCTCGTATCGTGTCGAGAGCAGGCAGGCGTTCAGAGCTATCACAGGTTTAGTGAAAGATATCGTAATTAGTCTCTAGGCCGAGCAGAAGCCTCTGGCAGGCAGGGAACTCGTTTAAACGTCCTCCCTCGCACACGCACTAATGGAGCAGGTCTCGGTCGATCTGCAGAACTGCCAAGGAACGGCGTGTCGGCTGATCTGCATTCTGCGCACCGGGTCACATAAATATTTCACTCCACACTGCTGATCAGCTCGTGGGCCTCCTTCGGGCCGCGGTAAGGTGCTATTCACACTCACGCCTGCGCATTTGCACACACACACACAGATGGAGCTGTGGGAAAAAGCAGACGACTGCATAAAAGCTGTAAAACGGATCAGCAGTGTGGTGTTGAGGAGGGAGGTGTCAAAAAACATGAATCCACATGCTCATACACTCGTACACAATCATGGCTTAGACACACACATGCTCATACATGCATTCAAAAAAAAATCCCATTAAATGTGTTAAATAGTGCCAAGTAGAAAGTCTTACTTGCTCCTGGAGATTTCCACAAGCACAGATCACGTCCCTGCTCGTCTCCAGTGCCTTTCTGCTCAACACTGAACACTTTCTTAATGGACTTAGCTACAGTAGCTACAGGTTTAACTGAAGCACATGGCACACTGAATACACCCTACAGTATGTACAGTATATAGCATACCATACACATGGTCAATGCACACACACCCACACACACACATGCATATGTTGGTGTGCATACGCGTACCTACAGTATACCGTATACCCCCTCCCATGTCCATACCCGCGCACGCACAAAGGAATCATATAAGGGAAAGGGATAAACCTCGGCCAACCAGACAGGGGGGTTTAATCCCCCCTCAGCCAATCACGCCGCAGTCCACCCCTCTCGCTTTCTGTGCTGATCTCTGTGTGTTTGTCTCCCTTTCATGCTCTTTCCACCCCTAGCAGTGTCGCAAGCCTAAAAGCACTGAACGCTGGAGCTCAGCCATATTCCTGTCCTCAAATCTACAGCCGGAGGACTTTTATACTCTTTCGATATAAACGCTTATAAGGTTAAGAGATTAAGATTCAATTATTTGTCACAGCCCAGTATGATTAATCTTTTGTTTATCCCAGTGATTTGAAGCTGGGGTCGGAACACAGGGTTCCTGGAGCAGGTAGAGTATGTTTGTTGCTCAAGTGCTCAGCAGTGGGAGTTTGGCGGTGCTGGGGCTCGAACCACTGACCTTCTGATCTGTAACCAAGTAACCGCAATACTTTGAGGTTTTTCATCTTATCTTTTTTTATAGTGTAAGAATCTTTTATATCTTTTATACATTTCACAGTTTACACTTTCACTTTAAATCAAAATCAAAGTCTAATTTTATTTGTGACATACACTGTGTGTGAGATGCAGTATGAGATATGTCTCACACACATCTCATACTGCATCTCATACTGTGACCTAAAATAGAAAACTATATATGTTTAGAGTATTTAAATAGAGAAATAAAATATGAAATAAGAGAAAATTATACCAATATAAAATTAGCTGAAAATTTTACAGTATGTAACATGTTGCTAATGAAATAAAAAAGTAGAAGTGTTTGAGGTGTTTAGTTATACAGGATAAGTTACAGCTGAATGCGGTTAGCCCTCGTTTTTGTGTGAATAAATAAGCAATATCCAAAGCAGAACAATGTGCAAATCACATTCCTTAACCTTATTTGCGATAAAATACATTTACTGTAGATTGGAAAGTAAGTTATGAAATAAAATAGAATTGAGCCACCACTGCCCCTTACGAACATCCATCAAGTTGCTCCGAAAAATAGGATTATACTACAGATGCAATGTTTACACTAGAAAATACAATCAAACTAAAGAGAGAATTTGCGATAGAATAAATTCAAACAGGCTGGCACAATGGCGTAGTGGTACCTCCAGGGTCCAGGTTCGATTCCTGCCTCGGGGTCTGTGTGCATGGAGTTTGCATGTTCTCCCATGTCAAGACATGCAGATTAGGCTAATTGGCATTCCTGGGCTTAGATTCTTGTTGGCCTTACAGCTGCTTCCCTCGAGGGGTTGCCACAGCAGACCATCTGACCCGCACACAACTTGGCACAAAGATGCCCTTCCTGACACAACCCTGCCATTTTATCCAGGCTTTGGACCAGCACTGCATCCAGTGCCTGTGGTTTGGGAATTGGGTGGCAAGTGAACACAGGCCTTCTGCATGGCAGGCAAAACACCTACAACTGAGCCACCAGTGCCCACAGAGTCCTGTATTAATATCCTATATCCTGGTCTTAATTATCAGTGCTACATCTATTGGTTTCAATTCCTTATTGTAAAAAAAAAAAAAACAGCGTATAACATTAAGAAACCGAAACAAGTCACAAAATTTGCACATTACATACAAAGATCTTTATGTTCTTCATGTTCCTTTCTAAGGAACACAGATTAACATACTGTATGCATGGCACCCAGAAGTACCTGAACCTCCCCCACTCAGGTGATTCCAGAGGAAATAAGGTTGGGCAATGTTTTCCACAACCAATGCAAAACATATCAATTCCACACACACACACACACACACACACATAAATGTGGGTGACAGCAGGACCTCAGCACTCTGGTGCATGCTGTTCTAGGAAAAACAAACGGTACTCATGGTGATTTACTCTTATTCCCACTAAGCTGATTATTTTCCAATAACAGCACACAGCACCATACAAATTCCTCTTATATTTCCATATTTGTTTACTTCTTAAAGAACATTGTATCACACATTATACTTTTTAATAATCCTTTTATACACGGTTGCATGGAACTACTGTACATTTCTCCTTAAAAAAAACTTCACTACATCAGGCAATTATACAAGACATAAAGGAATCAATGTATAAGAAATAATGCTTGCAGCTGGACCTGCTCTCAGATATGCTGTTATAGAAAACAAATTAACATCTTCTGGCCAATCAGGATCAAGAGTTGAACTCTGCTGTGGTATAAAGCAGCAATATTTACAGTACCAGTTTCAGGCAACTTAAGAAACCCTGTATGTATTCTGCATTGAGTTTGCAGGGTAGATTGTAGAATGTGATCGAACCCACAAAGGCTTCATTCCAACTTGGTGTAAAGATCTTTCAAAGATAAAAGAATAAAAAATAAATAAGAGCCTGCAAATAAAATGTTGGGAATTTATGTGAGAACAGGCTCAGTGATTGATTGATAGATAGATAGATAGATAGATAGATAGATAGATGATTTTTTTTAAATTAAAATCTATAATATACTGTTTACAATAGTG
>JAQMYK010000039.1:4664702-4675526 GCA_030014345.1 Clarias buthupogon | reverse complement strand
TATTTCATATGATCTTATAGCTGGCTGACGTCACTGCGTTCGGTTCTAATTAGCGCGTGCATTCCTGTGCATTAACTCAGGACGGCGCGAGACGTTAGCATCGTGCTAACACGTACGCTGATGTTTAATCCTGATATAATTAGACCAAGATGTCACTAAAAAAAAGGAGTGTGGGTTTATGGGGATGAGACTTCGTATAAATTCGTATAATGAATAATATGTGGAGAAAGTGACATTCGAATTAAGGGGGAACTCCTTCCTGATGACTAGAAAGGTGACAGAACTAGGACAGGTAAGAGGAAACAATATATATATATATATATATATTTTTTTTTTACAATTTATAAGGTATACGGATTAACAATCTAAGTAAACTAATATTCATTATAATGGCTGAATGTTGTGATTATTTTGTTTAAAAACAGGACAAATTGCCCCCTCTCAACAGTCACGTGATTTGTTTAGTTTTATTAATTACACTACACTAAGTTACACTAAGTTAAGCGTTTGCCACATCTACATTACTGCACAGTGAAATTCTTTCTTAGCATGTCCCAGCGTAACTGGGGTCAGAGTGCAGGGTCAGCCAATACGGCGCCCCTGGAACAGATAAGGTTGGTCCTTGCTCAAGGGCCCAACAAAGGCTCGAACCACCGACTCTCCGATCAGTAACTTAGTACCTTAGCCCTATGAGCTACCCGGGAATGGACCGTGTCAGTGAGAGTGCCGAATCCTAGTCATTAGACCACCAGGGACTTAAACGCACTTTGGGTAAAAGTCGATCAATGTGCATATTAGGTGATTAATATTATTTCATATGTTTTGATCACGTTTTGATAAATAAATAAGTAACTTTTATATCTGTGTCTCAGTAACGGGTTTCTCGCCCGCCATGCAGAAGTGGTTAAGAAGCTCAGTGGTTAAGAACTTGGTGGACTACTGATCAAAAGGTCCCAGGTTCAAACCCCAGAATCACCTGGCTGTCCTTGTTGGGCAAGGCGCTTATCTAAACTCCTCAAATATATAACGAGGTAAAAATGTTGCATGGTGCCGCTCTGGATAAGGAAGTCTGCCAAATGCTATAAATCTAAATAAAATAGGAGCGTTGCGTCAGGAAGGGCGTCATGCCATGCTCATGAACTCATAATAATAATAATACAAAAAATTATATATGTTTGACTGCTTTTGAAATGCATTTACATTTTCACCAGGATATCGTGAGTTTGAGTCCCAGTCATGATGAAGCTGTGTTTGTCAGGCTGGCTGGGATTTCCCTGGCAATCACAGCAATTAGGCACCCCAATCAGGGTGTTCGTGAGTGAATGCATGAGGAAGAGGGTAGACAGCGCATTCCTGAATGACACCGCATGAGCAGCTTCACAAAGAGATGCGTCATGTGACTTTTAGGAAGCAGGAAAATTTTTGTCTTAGTTCCTCCCTGCTCAGTAGAGTTTCCAGTACCACATGATACCACTATGTTATGTAACCTTATGTTATGCGTTGTGCGGTGTGCGTTATCAAACGTTGCAAAGGATGTCTAGACGTTTTTTCATAACTGATAGTCGAAGCGAAGTGGACTACAAAGGAGGTAGTAGGGCATCTTCCTACAAAACTGATAAAAATCATTTCAGATGTAAATCGCCACGCGAGGGATTTATCGCTAAGGAGTTCAAAAGCTGACTAGGCGAGAAACAATGCATACAACCCTAGGCGTGTGCAAATAACTGCAATTACCTGGTATGTTGTTCTTGACGACCTGCCAATATCAGGTGCGTGCAAGTAGGTCAGTAAGTCATGTTTTAAATAGTACGTCACAGAAACAGTTTTTCATGGTGAAACCAAAGCTTTGGTTTTTTAACTCGGCTAAATGTAATGCATATTATGTCCATTGTCAGTATTGTCGCCTTAAACATTGTTTTTTGCATTTTAAGCAAATCTGCTAGCACAAGCTGAGAAAGAAGCCCATAGTGAAAGTAAACGTGTAAAACGACACCGCCGACGACTTTGTCCTATGAACCTCTCGGGTATATGTGAAGGGTAATAAAGATCTGCTTGTTCGACCACGCAAAAAAGCTTCGGCTACTTTAAAAACCAGGAACAGGGAAGTGCAGCTCGGGTTAAACCCTGCATCCCATTCGAGCCTTAATCATTCATGCGTGGTTACGTGCTGAAGTCACTGGATCTTGGAAGAGACGCTCACTCACTCACTTACTCACTCACTCACTCACTCACTCACTCATACATGGCCCGAAGGCTGTTTCTGACTCAACATGACATCTGATGTGTTCTCTGTGATCGGTGAAGGAGAGTAGGAGATTAACACACCGCAAGCTCTGCTAGGTAGATTTCCCTGAATCATCTTAGATAATCATATATCGCTGAAAAAAAATTAAATTAATAAAACAGAAAAAAAAATCCCATGGTAGTCAGGGCCCTCTTAATGATTTATTACAAGATTATTATCAGCCTGTTAATTAACGTGAAGGAGAGTGCTTAAGATTCTGCCGCAGAATTGTGTTCGAATTGTACGAGAACAGGAAGATGACGGAGAGAAACACGCACTCTGTGTTAACAGCTAAAGAAGAGATGTACTTTGAAGTCTGCTTTGAAGTAAATCTCCCAGAGGGCGCTTTTCTCATAAATCACGCCTGCAGGTATGATTAGTCTTATACCTGAAGCAAGGAGCGAAGAGATGACCTGATTTATTATTATTATAATTTTTTTGCATTTCCTCAAATTTGGGTGCTTTTAAGTAGAACATAAAGCCTGTTCTTGTAATCCCTGAGGATGTTCACATTTTAGGTTTTTTCCTCTCACATGCCTGTGTGTATATGATTGAAAGTTTGTGTCTAAACAAATGAATGTGCTAGCTAGGGCAACAGAACAGCGGAGTTCAGCATTCTTCCTTATTATTATCATCACGATACCTAGATGCCGATTCACAATTCAATATTAAATTTGAAAACTTAAAAAAAAAAAAAAAAGGTTTCATTATCTTATAATGTCAATTTTCTCACTTAAAAACCAAGCACACTGTTTAAACAATACCAAACTTACTTGAAATGCAAGAGTTTAACATTTAACTTCAAATAGTTCAGAGTGTACCTGCTGTAGGATTATAAAGAAACGTTTTATCTCATCAAATGCCTCTGAAGTCTCAAAACTTAACTTGAGTGAGCACACGGGTCGAGCGCCTGCTAGCACGTGGTGTGTGTGCGACTTCTAACATGGGCATGCTGGTGCCCTTCTAACACGTGATTTTCTGTGATTTGCGCTCGAGTGGTTTTGAGACTGGCGTAATCTTGTGTAGTTTGTAGGTTTGAGAGAAATACTGGCAAATTGGAGGATTTTAATGTATCCATTATTTTTTAAAATAATGTAAGGCCATAAAAATGCATTCGTCACGCTGCTTGGAAGGTTTTGCTCTCGATACAGAATCGCTGATATCTGAGGCAGATCACATTGAAAACCAGCCAATTCTGGTCACTCGTCTGATCGAGCGATTCATCTCTATTATAACCAGTATTGGGGGACATTACTTTTTAAAGTAACTAATTACATTACAAAATGAATCAGTTACATTACTGCGTTACTTTCTGATTAAAGTAACTAGTTAGAGTATTTTCCATTGCAGAAAATGAAAACTCCTTTGTGATTTCTCATGCATGTTGTTTTAATCAAGACCTTTATAATTATTCTACCATCATCACTCAGCAAAGTTTGGCCCATAATCTGTTAACTGCTAATTCCCCTATCTCACCTACGCAGGTTCGCACGGTTTCCATAGGTTTTACATTTTTGAAAAAATAACTAAATAACTGAGTACTTAAATGGCGGACCTAACGCGTTAGATTACTCGTTACACCCAAAAAAAGTAATCCAAGTACTTTGTAACGTGTTACACCCAACACTGATTATAGATGTAATAAATATTTTTAAAATATATATGTATATTTTGCAGTCAGTGGGGTGATGCATGAATCGCCACACAAAAGCATCACGACTCTGAATAGATTTTCCCCATCTCTATTATTTTGCTCTGACATCATTTAACTCATGAAACTGAGTATAGGATTCCGGCTAAATGTTAGCCTGAAATGTCAAATTCTTGGCAGAATGTCCGATCAGGCTTGACATTTTTTCCCCACAGATGTGTTTTCTAGGCTGTTAAAGTGGGTCGTGTCGACGCTTCTCGTACCCATCATTGCTATGAGTCACATTCTGGGCAACAACATGCTGAGAGTCCCGGGTGTTTCCAGTAAACTAACCAGGGTGTTTCCAGTATAAATGTCAGATCACTGTAAAGATTTAGCTGATAAGCAAAAGCTCTGATATTTGTTCGACCAAGATCGTTATTAGCGGTCATACTGATTTCAGAACTATTTGGTCAGAAGGTGTTGATTATTTATTTTGAATTTTTTTATTTTTTAACAACCGCTCTGACTGTAGTTCTGTCATTAATGTTTGTATTATTGATAGGACGATCATCGATTAAAGTGCCTTGTGTTGCATGCTTCTTTTTTTTTTTTCTGCACAGCCGGGAAAGTGCTGTGCAAAAATGCTGCGTTGAAAAAAACCAAAAAAACCAAAAAACTTTTAACTTGGAGTTGACTTTAAAACATACCAACTAGATTTAGCTGCAGCGTGACTTCAAATGGGTGTCAGTCGAACGAAAAATTACAATGTGGAAAATACTCTTAAGCGTCTTACGTGCAAGTGCGCCCTCTTGTGGTGTACAAGTAAATAGATACGTGAGCTCCAGAGAAATGTTATGGGGAACAAACATTTTTACTATCTATTTTTTAATTGCTTAAATTCTAGCCTGCAGTTAATCTATGAACTTATAGAACAATTATAGAAAACGTAAAGAAAATTAATAGGCCTTTGTGTTTTGCATCACATCACACAAAGATACTAGCACGCTGCTAGCGTGAAGCTGCCAGAGCTGTGCATGTCAGCGTCTAAGCTTTCTAACAGCATGTCACCTTACGTTCAGACCCATGGCGCTCTGTGGGAAGGTCAGGATGCTGTCACACAGTCGCTGGTCGTTTCTTTTTACAATGCAGCGTTCATCCCGCTCTTCAACACGCCCGCGTCATTCAGGAAAAGAGACAATAATTGGTTAACAATCCGTAATGCTGCTTTTCTGGGCGCACGGTTCGGGGTTTTGGTCACCTTTCTGATTAAGTCAACAATAAAATGAGTCGGGCATGAATATGTATGTGCTTAGCTGAGTGCTGATTCAGTCAGTGTGATGTAAATGAGCCTGAAATCATAGCACACTTGGTTGGAGGCAGACGGAGGACCGGACCAGGCAGAAAGCTGTTACACCTCACTAGTCAGCTTTATACATGATACTCGTGCTGAAATGAACATTTATTATGATAACATGCATATAATATGATCACATGATTCCTTCTAGAAATAAATACTTTTCATTAAGAGAAAATGTGACTATATTTTGATAAGGTTTCCCGAACAAGGTCGTACCACAGCACACTTGAATTCTAAATAAGTTGTCGATTAATTTTCGCATTCGAAGCCCTGACAATAGTTCAAATCACAGGGTCCAAGACATACAGAGTGACGGGGATTTTATACTTGCTATTTCAGTCATAGGCGCCCACAAGCTCAAATGGATAACGCTTTATTCCCGTTCCCTAGTGGTGTGTGAGCAGCAGTTCGAAAAGACACAGTGAGTCGGCGTCACGCGTCACGGATTAAGCCCGTGATAGCCTTCGCCCTCCCTCACTGCTAGCTGTGCTTTATTTTCGACTGGATTTTATTTGTTCATTTTACAGTCGCACTTTTGCGATTAAAATCTTGATTTTAAGATTTATTTGTAACTTTGGGTAGTTCTAATGAAAAAAAAAGGTTATTTAATGAAATTTTCTCATATGACCTGCACAACACATTGTATGTCGTAATCAGTGTTGGGTGTAACACGTTACATTGTTACATTCAATTAGAGTACTTGGATTACTTTTCTGATGTAACGAGTAATCTAACGCATTAGGGCTGCCATTTAAGTACTCTTTTTAAAAAAAAATTTTTTTTAAGTTATTTAGTTACTTTTTCAAAAATGTAATCCAATATTTAGAAAATGTATGTAATCTGTGAGCCAGACAGCAGTCATTTCCAATCCTTTATTGTGTGTGTGAAAGTCGTCCTACAAGCCCCGCCGCGATAACCCGCCCCCCTCTGTTATTCCTGCTGTTATACCCCTATCTCACCTATTCGGTTTGACTATGCGAGGACCGACGCGCGGAAAGATGGAAACCTAATCGCAGCGGCAAAACTTGCTGTGAATCATGATGAACCGTACTTACGGCCACTGTGCGAAACCACATAGGTGAGATAGGGGTATTAGTAGTTAACAGATTATGGGCCAAACTTCGCTGAGTGATGATGGTAGAATTATTATAAAGGTCTTGACTAAAACAACAAAGGAGTTTTCATTTTCTGCAATGAAAAAGTACTCTAATTAGTTACTTTTATCAGAAAGTAACAATGTAATGTAACTGATTACTTTTTAAAGATAGTAATTTTGTAATGTAATTAGTTACTTTAAAAAGTAACGTACCCCAACACTGCTCGTAATTAAAGCTAAAGGTGACTGAAAGAAATCTTAGTGTGTAACATTTTTATATTATATATATATATATGTGTGTGTGTATGTGTATATATATACACACACACACACACACACACATTCACATCTCTGACCTGAGTTAGCTACTTAGCTTGTTGCAAACAATATACAAACATGAACGTGTGCAGTTTCCCCCAGTGCATCAAGGTAAAAAAAATGACGTAATTATGAAGGGCACACTGCCGCTTGGGATTGTATTTTAAATAAACGTGTTCATCTGACTTTTAAAACCTGTATTTATTTTACTTCCCTGAAGTATTATGTAAAAACTTTGCCCCGGGCCATGCCCTTAGTGACGCACTGCCTGTTTATCTTTTTTTCTCTCTCTCTCTCTTTAAACATGTGATGTCTTTGTGAATGGTGCAGACATTTATTTGTGTAAAATGCTGTTTTTATTTGTATATAATTAAACCATTAATAAGAAAAAAATATCAATCTATAGGCACATAAACAATCTCATTAAAGCATTAATTGGAGTTAATTAATAAATTTAATTAATTGAGGAGCACTGCATGTACAGTACGCTCCATGTTGTTAAACGTGACCACAGACTGATGAATGATTGTGTGGCCTTTTTTAAATTATTAGAATAATCGTGGTATATGAGCATTAAAGCATTTCACAGCCTCCTGTACCACCCTGTCATTTATTACGTTCCTGTAACAACGCACTCTGTTATGATTTATTCTGTCCATGTTGAAAGTACGGCATGTATCTGAATCAGATTGTATTTTGGAGGTTTGGCGGTAGCTGGATTGTCTGCTCAGGTGTTCGATGGCCTGACATGTCATCTAGTGTGCATTCCGACCAAAAATGACATAATGTTCGACCTTTCCTTGGTTTGTCTATACGCATTATCATTGTTTTCATCATAACGCTCAGAGATCCAGGCTTGCGTCAGTAACCCGAGTCACTACAAGCTTCATGTTTATCGCTGTTAAACTGGGTTTACGAGCCAGAGACTCGTTCGCATTTTACTGCCACGATAAGTGATTAAATATCTGAGGCTGAATGTATAAAGCCAACATCCGAGCCAGTGTGCCGGTCTAAAGGTCAGACTTTCTGTTTTTCCCCAACTTCATGGCTCATGCATATTTGACAACGTGAGGGGGGGAAAAATTAATAGCGCATCAGAAAGCTAACAGTCAGATTTCTGACTTCCTGAATGTTTCATTATGGACCAGGTCTTGTTCACGCTTCACTGTGACTAGGTGAGTAAATACACATGGGCTCTTCATGTTCATTATGAGTGCCTACATTTCTAGCCAGGCTTATAATCGGTGGCGGGCAAAGTACTCCAATCCTGTACTCGAGTAAAAAAATTGAGAATATCCTGTACTACTAGAGAATGGTACTGAAGTTAAATTAGATGTCCCATTTACATTTGTACTTAAGAAAAAAAAAAGTATAAAAGTACTCACCTTCAAGTTTAGGACGGTTTTCACGTTAGGCAAGCCTCATGTGATTTGTGCTGTGCCCAGGATCGATTGCCACACTTTGCCAATCCCCCGCAGGCCAGCGTTCAGTTTATTTTTATTCTCTGTACTTTGGGACACTCACGCCGTTTAATCCTCCGATACCGCAGGTGGCAGTATGCGCCTAGATGGTTATTAAATACAAAGAGAAGCAATTATGTACAAAGAGAAGAAGACAACAAGGAAGACAGTCTTTGTTTTATGGGAAAAAAATGTCAAGAGAAAAAAGCTCTAGTGTGCCATCCTGCTTCATCAGCTGTGGCTGTGTAGGTCAGAGATTGAGATTGGCATATGCTACATGCACATGGAGATTTCGTAGGAAAAATTCATGACCGCACCGATGACGTCATAAACAGCGTTCCACTTGCGTCTACTGATATGATTGGCATCCATATCTGATTCTATCCATGCCCGAGTACACTGAGCCACGCTTAAGACCACCTATTCCAGCAGACCTGGCCATGGTTTCCTTTGGACTTTAGGGCCAAATGTTCTCAGAAACGATCCAGGGTGCCTAATGTGAAAAGGCCCTTACTTAAGTAAGCTCGTATTAGCTCACTGTGGCCTTTTTTCGCTGTCTGAAACCATTTCTGATTCTGATTTCAAACACCTGCTACATGATTAAGTGTTTTATTGAGCCTATGAATCATTTAGTCAACATAAACGGCAGAGATCAATATTTCAGTCAGCTGCTTAATGTATTATTGTGTCTTAGAATAAATTTGGATTTTGTGTTTCAAAGTACAGTCCATGATTTCATTTTAACTTTGCTACTTGCATTACCTTTTATTTATCCAAACTTGGGTTATTTTTAATCGTCATCTGGCGGGTTGCATGGTTTAAATTTCAAGGTCTATCCACTTACTAAAGCATTGCAGTATTTCAGTACTTATTTTTAAAATATATAAATCCTCAGTCGTTAGCTAGTTTTGGTTGGCGAACAACTTGCAAAATTGATAAGGAATTAATTTTGTTGTTGTATCGTTTCTGGTTGTCTTTTTTTTTTTTTCTTTTTCTTTTCCCTACTAGTCTACTGAGCAACTACTACAGTAATTAATCATACAAATTAAACTTGACTTGCTAGAGAAAGTTGTCAGGTTTCAGTGATTTTCAATGATGATAATGATGATTTATGGCAATACAGAACACCCTTCTGTCCATGATATCAATATTAGATGTGTTAAATTTCATATTTATCTTTTACTTGACTCACAGGTTTAACTGAAGGTTAGTGAGGAGGTTTTCTAATCCAGGTCACTGCTGATGACTCTGCGTGAGTTCTTGTTTTTGTTGCTGGGTTTCACCCTCATCGCTCTTGTCTGTCTCTCGATCTCTGTACACTTGTGTTGGCCGCGAAAAGCACAAAATCAGACGACGTTCGGCTTTGAGCTGGGGTGAGGAGGTCAAGCTTATGTCTTTTTTTTTTTTTTTTTCCTTTTTCTTTTCTCTCTCTCTCTCTCTTTCTCTCTTTCTTCTGTTACACTGCAGGATATTGCAATATAAACCTGTATCTCTCTGAAGGATTTATCTTAAAACCACGATAGTTTATGTCGGATGAGTACGGAGTAGACTTGAGCGGGGGCACTAAGGTCGTGGTGAGATTACAGACAGTCGGTCCCCTCTGGAAGATTAAAAGCAGTCAGACTGAGAAGAACTTTGTTAAGCCCTGCAGTCAGCACTATTTCATCCAATTAGCAACAGGGGGTGTGCATGCTCAATGATGCTTTATATTATTATTATTATTATTATTATTATTATTGTTGTTGTTGATCAGCTAGCATTAGGTACCGCCAGGGTTATTAGCATTAGGCACCGGCCAAAGTTGAGGGTTCGAGTTCCACATCATGTGGAGGGTTTGGTTTTCCACCTCATGTTCTCTCCATGCTTGGTGGGTTTCCTCCACGCATTCTGGTTTCCTCCCACAATTCTAAGGCATGCAGATGAGGTTAATTGGTGTTTCCAAATTGTGAATTCGATTTTTTATTTTTATTTTTTTTTGTATAAGCATCGAAGAATTCTAAAATGTTTTAATTAGGTTAATTAATAAAGCACATTGCTTTTTTTTTAAACCACTATACAAGGTGTTAATCATGATGATCTCAGTCATACCATGAACACTGATAAAAAGGGGCTAAATTCCTAAAGTGATGAATGCTCATCATCATCACACCACGCATCCATTTCATTCATCCGTCCATCTGTTTTCCGTACCCCTGTAGGGTCACAGCGGGCGTGGAGTCTATGCCAGGGGATTCAGGGGACTGGGAGGTGGGAGACCCCCTGGGTGAAGTGCCAACCTATCACAGCGCACTAATGTACACACACTCAAACACAATCATACACAGACAGTCGTGCCCATGAAACCCACAAAGCACAGGGAGAAAACGAAAAC
The DNA here is from genome assembly GCA_030014345.1 of Clarias buthupogon. Taxonomy (NCBI): domain Eukaryota; kingdom Metazoa; phylum Chordata; class Actinopteri; order Siluriformes; family Clariidae; genus Clarias; species Clarias buthupogon. The sequence goes on along the minus strand of JAQMYK010000039.1, from coordinate 4,665,007 downwards.
CCCCGAAAACTCACGTAGATCGGACACGAGATGTGAACCCCCTCAATCCTAGAGCCGCAAAGCAACAGGGCTCACCACTAAACCATGGTGTGTGTGTGTGTGTGTATATATGTATGTATATATATATATATATATATATGTGTATATATACAGTGACTTGCAAAAGTATTCGGTAGGGATGCGACGATACCACTTTTTTGGAAACCGAGTACGAGTACGAGTACTTGAATTTCAGTACTCACCGATACCGAGTACTTAATAAAAACATGATTTAAATTTACAGAAACAGACGCGGAATTGTTGCG
>JAQMYK010000039.1:4603541-4635076 GCA_030014345.1 Clarias buthupogon | reverse complement strand
ACACACACACACACACATATTAGAGGATGGTTCTGTCCTCCACCACAAAATGCACACACACACACACACACACACACACAACAGACACACACACACACACACACAACAGAGACGCCTTTTTCACTGAGTGACAGCACAAAGGCCATGACTCCTTTAGTTCTACTGACACAGAGGCCACGCCCCCTCCACTGAGTGAGATTCATAACACAAAAGTAAAGTCAGTGTCAGAGACATGCTGTGCTGCGTGTGATTTGGTGTGAGACCAGACTGCAGTCGTGCACACAGATGAGTGTATAAGTGAATCTCTCTCTCTCTCTCTCTCTCTCTCCCTTTTAAAGCTACATCCATATTTGCACTTCAAGACATTCAGCTGGAGAAGGAGACGACCATGAGGACGAGCTCGATATCAGACTCAGGTACAGAAACTCTTCATCCCAGGACCATGATGATGATGATGGAGGGCAAACCTGTTTAGAAGACTTGTTGTGTTTTGAACAGTTTATATTTTGACCCTAAATAAGTTTTGTATCGACCGCCCTGAGCTGAGAGTCGCTCACTGCAGTCTGATCCGCAGCACGATGGACGCATTACCCTCACACACTCACGCACTCTCGCATTACTCTCGCATTACCCTCACACTCTCACATTACCCTCTCGCATTACTCTCGCATTACCCTCACACTCTCACATTACCCTCACGCACTCTCGCATTACTCTCGCATTACCCTCACACTCTCACATTACCCTCACGCACTCTCGCACTACTCTTGCACTACTCTTGCATTACTCTCGCACTACCCTCGCGCATTACCCTCTCAAATTACTTTAGTATTATCCTCTCAAATTACTCTCGCCTACTCTCGCATTACCCTCACACACTCTCGCGTTACCCTCACACTCCTCTCACACTTTTACACACACTCGCATTACTCGCACACTTTCACACGCACTCACGTTATTCTCACACTTTTACACACACTCGCATTACTTGCACACTTTCACACGCACTCGCATTACTCTGACACATTGCTCAGTCTTTCTTATCTTCTCCAAACACTCCTTTCTCGCCCCCCCCTCTCTCAGTGAGAGTGCTCTGACTCATTAATTTATTCATACATTTCTTCAGAGTTAACTACACACTCAGTGTTTCCCTGCTGCTCTCTCTCTCTCTCTCTCTCTCTCCCTTTGTTCCTGCATATAGCAGTCTCTCTGAATAGCTATTTCTTGCACCTGTATTTATACCCTCTTTACGTTTTTATTTCTATCACTATTTTCTTCTCTCTGCCTCTATCTATCTCTCTGTCTCATTCTGTTTCTTTGTTTCACTTTTTTCCCCGTGTCTGTGCCCATCTTTGTCTCTTTCTCTCTGAACTGTCTGTCTACTTTCTCTTTGTAATTCTGTTTCTCTCTTTTGCAATGTTTCTTTCTTGCTTTCTCTTCACATATTCTTTCTCATTTTCTCTCTCTCTCTCTCTCTCTCTCTCTCTATATATATATATATATATATCTGTACTTTCTCTTTCTTTCTGATTCTCCCTCTTTGTTTTTTTATTCTATTGTTCTCTGTATCTTTCTCTCTGTGTCTTTCAATTTCTGACTCTGTCTCTCTATCTGTAATTTATTTCTATATCTTTCTCGCTGTTTCTTTGTTTTTCTCTCTCTACTTTCTTTCTCTTTCTCTCCATCTTTGACTGTCCCTCTGTTTTTTATCTTGTTCTCTCTTTGTCTGTCTTTGCCTTCTTTTGTCCACTTTCTATTCCTCTCTCTCCCTCTCTCTCTGCTGTTCCAGAGCTTTTCCAAAGATGCCTAAGGTTCCTTAGGTACAGTCCAGTCCGTCGCTCTTCATCGCTGCTCTCTGTCCCTGCATTCTGAACCCTCCTCCCGACTCTCTCCAGCCACACACGCTGTAATTAATTCCACACGATCCTCTTAAACATGCTTTACAGTTGGATGAGTGTGGATCAATCTTCGGACGATTCATAATCCATAGCAGCTTTAATTAATCACCTGTATGGTGCCCTATGCAGTATATACAGTGTGCTAGGATTAACCTGAGCCCTGGAAATTAGCCGGTGCGCTCGCTGGCCCGTGTGCCGTGTCGTCGTCATCGTCGTCGTGTGTTTTAATGAGAATTAGAAGAGTGGGAGTGAGAAGAACATGATGAGTGTGACCCTCTGAAAGTGCTCAGGCCATCAAACAGCCTCTTCAGTCTATAGCTGCTAACTCGAGAGCTCCAATTTCCCTTAAATGTCGTCAATGTAGCAGAAAAGTCAAGGGTTCACTCTGGTGTGTGATTGTAATTCAACACACACACACACTCATATGTTAATGAATGCTGTCGCTGTGGAGCTCTCGATGCTTCAAGAATGACGCACGCGTGTGTGTGTGTGAGAACGGTTCATCGGCTCATTAGTGTGAGTGACGGCCGCACGCGCTCAGGAGGGCAGAGGGGGTTTTACTAACGCGCCCTTTCGAGTCGCACAGCTCCGTCGTGACGTGAGTAAAAATCCATGGAGGGGGAAGCTACAGTAGATGATCTCTGAAGCCCATTTCCATCCGAGAGTCGGAAAGACGCAGACAGAGCGTCTCACACACACTCTCATCACGCACTGAGCTCACGGTGTGTGTAGTTTAGTGTGTTCTTTATAGCGAGGTCTAGGCTGGTCCTTTGTAATCCAGCAGACTCACGAGAGAATAAAACTGCTTTATTAAACATGGGGCCGAGACACAGACGTTACTACACGAGTTCCGTTTGTTAGCGCGCTCGAAAGGTTTAACCTGATGACGTTTATATCAGTGCTCTGTAATTATCAGGTTTTTTTTAACAAGATGAGTGTTTAGGGACTTAAATATTGACTTTTATAATGGGAACCAGACTTCATGGGGAAAGAGTTTCAATATGTCCGAGTTAAAGAGATGAACATGAGCGCTACATGCCTGATAAAACACCACGAGATGTTATTTCTTTTCTTTTCTTTTCTTTTTTTTGTAGTAGGTTTTTGTTCAAAGTCTGGAAAGAAGTCACGTTCTCATTCATAAAAAAGCTGAGATTTATAACATGCTCAAGAAAGTTTTATAAGCATGGATGTCAATTAAGACAGCCTTTAAAGGACCCCTATTTTGCAGGTTTCACTTGGTCATTTTCAGACATTCAGATGGGTCTCCAGTCTGTGTGTACGAATAATAATAAATAAATAAATGAATAAATAAATAAAACCCCTGTGATTTATTTTAATTTTTTGGTCCTTTTTTTTTTATTTAAACAGTCCATTTAGATTTTTTTCCTCCTAATGTAACCTCATATGAGAATATACCCCTCCCCCCTGGCTTGTTGCTCAGCTCTGCTGTTCTCAGGGGGGGCGTGGCTCAGCAGTAGCTCATTTACATAGACACCAAAACAGCAAATATGAGGGAGGAGTGAAATAAATGGAATTTGAGTTTTACTATCTGATGGGGATTTCAGCCGGAGCATTAACACACACACACACACACACACACACACACACACACACACACACACACACACACACACAGACTGTGAGCTCTGAGACCTGTGTTAACTCGATAAAGAAGTTATCGTCCGTATGTTATACATTAAAGGACCTGTATTTAGCAATTTTTCTTGACGTAATTCCGGCTGCTTCCATGAGGGGTCGCCACAGATTTGATTTTGGCATAGTTTTTATTTATTTATTTATTTATTTTTTATACCTGGTGCAACCCTTCCATTTTGATCCCATTAGTAAATTATTTATTTACTTATTTAGAATAAAAAAAAAATAGATAGATGGATGGATGGATGGATAGATACATAACTTTGAATAAAGCGCAGGTGAGTCTGTGTCCCCGTGTGTGTACATGATTAGTGTTTTGTGTGGAGTCTAATGTCTCCTCCATGTTTCTCCTCTGATGCTCCTGCACTGTCGGGCTTGACGTCTGGATTTGTGAAAACAGTGTCACAAATCGTTATCATTCTGCCTCCTCCAATTTAATCTCTGTCTCTCTCTGTCTCTGTCTCTCTCAGTGAACAGCATATCTCAGCGGCAGAGTCTGCTCTTCTGATCGGCCCGAGGCGCGTCTAAGAAGAGACGAGGACGACCGGCGAGATGTTTGTGTGCGGTTATGATGAAGGGATCCCTGTTTGTCTCCCCCTCAACCTTTCTCTCTAACTGAGTCATCGCTGTCACATGGCATTGTTTTTATGGAAAAAAAGGGGAGGAGTTACAAGATGTTTACATGGGATGATGAGAATTTTTTTTCTGTTAGTTTTTTTGTATTTATAGCATTTGTGTCCTGATGATGCACTCTGTCCGCATGTATATCTATAAGCCGTGTTCTCTTCCCACTCACTTTCGGTGGTCGTAACACTAAACACACAGCGGCTGCGCATCCGGTCGTATCGGACTTTACAGAAAGTGAATTCTTTTTTTTTTTTTTTTTTTTTAAGTTAAATTGCGAATTTGTTACTAAAGAAGAACCACTAATAATGAAGCGACCGGTTAGTAATAATTTCCTTGGCTTCAGAGCTCTTGACTGTTGAACAGGATTGAATACTGTTATGCATTCAAGCCTTCATCGTAGTCTTCCTCCTCTGCGTTCTCAATCTGCCCCTCACACTCACTCACTCACGTATCTCACGCACACACACACACACACACTAATAACCAAACCACTGCATGATTTTTACCAAAGATTTTTCCCTCCTTAAAATCATTAGAGCTTCCAGTTCCGAAACCCCTCTGTGTTTTTATCCTCGCTGCCATTTGCTACTTCATATTTTCCTTTTTTTTTTTATTATTATTATTTTTTTTAACGAGGAAGTTTCACTCTAATTTGGCAACGTGTTTAATAAACCAATTTCAACACACAATTCAATCCAATTTCAATGAACAATTCAATCCAAACCTAAAAGCTGAGCAGTTAAAGGTTACGGCTTTTATTCTCTGTGGCTTTCTGAACCCTCTCAGCCTTCACAGTAGGGACTCACAGCTCCGTTGGTCTTAGGATATTTTTTAGGAGAATGTTTGCGCATCAATTATTCTTAGTTTTTTTTTTTTTTTTTTTTAAGTCTGAGCGTTTTTCACATCATAACAGTTCAACCCACAGCCAGGTGATGTGTTTAGACTCCTTTAGAGCCGTAGCTCTCACTGCTGATTATTAGGATTATCAAGTTGTGTCACTCAGAAGCTGAAGGATACCGTCTCGTATGAGGGTGGAGCGCGGGAGGACGAAGTGTCTTAGAATCGTCTAACTTCTGAGAGACTGAACACACCGTGTCTGGGTTATCAGCAGTGAGCAGCGCAGGGATACTTGATAAACATAAGGATCCCTGGTTTAATGGATTTAACTTTTTCAATTCCGGACTTCTTTTTTTTTTTTTTTCCAGCATAGAAGTTAGCCCCGCCCCCTTAGCAAGAACGAAGGGGCTCAGCTCCACCCCTTTAAAAAATCCTTACATTATAATAATTGCTTAAAACTACTTCTCATCTAACAAGCATGTCCAATCGTTTTCAGAAAGGGCTGTGTGTGTGTGTGTGTGTGTGTGTGTGCGCACGCTAGCAGATACACAGATTTTTGTTTCCAACCAATCAGAAGCCACACCTGATTCCACCTGTTTAATTAGTCGTTCTTGGTTTTCAGTGGGCTATCATGTGAAGCTTCTGCTATGGTTGGAGTGAAAGCCTGCGTGTGCACACACACACACACACACTCTTTGGCGCTTTTTTAGAGAAGATAGTACAGCACTGGCGTATAGGAAGCGAAATACTGTCTACAGGCATCTGAAGTTCTGCTTACACTAAAGAGACGATCTGAACCTGACAGACCGACACTTTACACTTCAGTCACTGTAAGATTTGTTTAATTTGTTTTTGCAGATAAAAAAACAAAAACAAAGAATGAAATTGGACATCAGACTCGTTTACGTTTGAGAATGAACGTTCACGGACAGTCTGTGCCTCCCTAATGGAAAAGGTGTGTGTTGTGCAGGAAGCTGCAGTGTGTGTGTGTGTGTGTGTGTGTACAATGCAAAACACCACTATTTGTTAATTAGCTGATGTTTATTAATATTATTATTATTATTATGCTCTCACAGCTTTAGTTTGTCATTCCCCTTCACCTGTGCTGAATATTTTGTGTGTGTGTGTGTGTGTGTGTGTGTGTGGTTTAGATGAACACAGTGTACAGTCTAGACGGTGTGTGTGTGAGACGAGGTAAGAAGTCTGTGGTACAGTGTAAATAGCAGAGAAGAGCAGTGCAATGACAGGAAGTGGATTTTTAAAGCATGATGGCAATATTTGAGGGTATAGTTCTCTACTATTATTGTTATTGTTTATTATTATTGTTGTTGTTATTATTATGATCTTATATTTTTAACAGAGAATACATGGTTCGTACAGTAGGCCTTGCTGGTGTGTCCACTTGATTTGGCTCTTTTTCGCCCTCATTTGAAACGTCCTAAAGCATCTCTTCCATTTCAGCGTGGCGTGGAGGAGCCGGCGCGGCTTCAACCTCCTCGCAACGGTGCAATAAACGATACGGAGCGCAATAACCCGATCACTTTCTCTCCAAAATTCACCCCTGCGTCCTCACTTCAGGACCACCCACCTCCTTTTAGCCGGGTCTCAAATCCTGTTAAAAAAAAATTTTTTTAATTAAGGCCCAAGTTCGTTCTTGACGGTCCAGTGCATCCAGCTCATCCCACAATGCATTGCAGTATAGCCCGGTGTAGCCAGATACCGGTTCTAGGGTTGAATGCTCTCAGTTTCTAAAGCATAGGCTGTAGGATGCTGTCAAGGATGTGTGCGTGTGGAATATTTTTCACATGCAATGCTCTTAAATTAGTGCACTATACAGTGTGTGTGTGTGTGTGTGTGTGTGAGAGCTGTGGTCACATGCTTTTCTAATGTTCGTTCTCCCTGCTTGCTGTCTCTTCTCAGCCTCTACCCCGTCTCTTCTCCCGTCCTGTCTGTCTTTACTCTCTCTGACTCTTCTGTCCTCACTCAACGGGCCTCGTTTGTCAAGAAAGGATTTGTGTGTAAATATATTTTTTAAAATCTCGTTACATTCAGGGGAAAATAGGAATAACTCCGGCCGTACGGAAAGTAACACACAACCTTTTTTTTTTATTATTATTATTATTATTATTAACTGACCCACTGTAGGTGCCACAAAGTGCACATTTTTACTAGAGTAACTCTTCTTCTATATGAAGGTACAACTCACCGTAGTCTCCATCACAAAGCTGTGCATCTGCACCATCGTTAATCCCAACTCTCGAATCCTCCTTGAAAATGATTGTGTGATTGTGTGGTTTGTCTTCAAAACTAGTTTCCTTTTCTTTATACTTCTTCACCTTTGAGTGAACATGATGTCATCTCTTTAAACAATCTCTTGCCTTCTGTGGATGTCAGACATCCATGTTGGGCAACCAGAAGAGTAGCTATAGAGAATTACAAAAGTTCTGGCCGTTTCTTTTGGTACCGCTTTCCTACGGTATGTCCATGGCATTTAATTCACTTATTCTGATAAATTCTGATCTGATCCCCTGATTTTCTCCCTAATTTAGTCCCCTTATTTTTTTTTACAGAATAAAAAAAAAAGAAGAAAACTAATTTGAAAATGTACGGAAATGTATATAAACAAATTATAGTTATGAGTTCAGCGTCCATGTAAACTGTTAAGTCAGAATCTCTAATCGAAATGATTTCATTCTGAATGAGATGTCGCCTGTGTAAACGTAGCTAGTGTTTAGCCGTCACTTCCTGCTCCGCCCTCTGTGCTTGTTACGTGTTAGTGAGCTGTGCTGGACTTTACGGGCGAACATTGTTAATTTGCTTTAAAAAATGCAGTTAAATGTTTGTCTTAAGCAACCGTCCAATCACAACTTCACTGAAAAGAGATAAATGAAGCCCATTGCATCACTTCTGTCTCTCTCTCTCTCTCTCTCTCTCTCTTTGTCTCACTCCCTCTCTGTGTCGCGGTTCTGAGTGTGTTCATGACATCACCGTCACACACACCGCTATGATCTGAGCCAACAACGCACTCAGCGTGATGTGCTTTAATGTAATGTTTCTTTCCACATCGACCGCTCTATAGGTCGTGTTTTCGTGCTCGCAGAAACGTCATCAGTATTAATCTTTTTTTTTATTATTATTATTATTATTCTGATTTACTTTACTTCTCAGTATGGATTAAAGAGCCAAGGCTCCGTTCCTGTTTAACATGGAGCCGTTTTAGAGAAATCTCTCGACGTGTTTCTTCTTTCCGTTTGTGTGTGTGGGGACACGTTACACACCCGCTGATGAGAAAGCAATACCCTTCTGTAAATCCTACATTTAGCTCCAAGAGCAAAGTTCAGCCTGTCTGTTCTCAGCGTTCTCTATAAAGAATGACTCGTCCAGTGTGTAATGTTACACAGATCCGATGCCATGGATGGTGCAAAGACATAAACACACACACACACACACACACACACTCGAAAAACAGTGTGTGAAGATGTTCTCACTTGACTACACACATGGACTTTGTGTTCGCGCTCTTGCAATAGCCTGCATGTTTTCACTAAAGTCTGGAGAGTCCGCACACTCGCTGTCCCGGACCATGTGGAAACACGGCTGGCTGGACTGTTACTTCCAGACACTTCCGGGACTTTCTCCGAGCCTGAAGCAGGAGGTCGACTCGGAGCAACACAAAGACTGAAACGTGTTGTTTTTTTTTCTCTTTCTTTTCTTTTTTCCCTTATTCTTTTATTTTCTTTGTGCGCAGGAGGACGAAAAAAATGTGAATTCTGTTTTTCAGGCAATACAATCATTGGCCCAGACTTGCTGTTTGTTCCTTTATTTATTTCTTTATTTATTTATGTTACTTGTATATGAAATTCCGAATGCAGGTTTAGGATATCAGGATATCAGGATATGAATGTAATAATTCATAGATAATCAGTACTATGGGGTTTAATTTTGTACAGAAAGCTGTTTTGCTGCATTTACATTTCATCCATCCATTTTCATTCCCTCAGAGATGCTTTATATCAGATGTTTATATCTCGCTGTTCAATCCTCTTTCATGATTTAACGGTATTTATTTGATTTGATCTCATTTTTAATTTAATCCGATGAAAGGTTTGAACTAAAGGTGTCCGCCGAACCTGAGAGTCAGACTTTATTTTACGGCGTGAAAAATCACTGCCTGAAGATTCTTCCAGCTGAAATATAATACAGTACAAATCTGATGCTGGATCATACACGTGTTTCCTCAAAGACACGTGAATGATCCAAAGCATCGTAATCCATCGCTGAGCAGCTCGACACTCTGAGGAAACTGTCCGCTATCCGCCCGCTTCCACGTCCATCAGCTTACAGACGCCCACAGTTAGTGTGATGCCATGTGAACTTAAAGCTCTTCAGTTGAGGCGGTAATGATGAGATTTCTGTTTAACGGTCATGTTCCATGATCCCGACCAATCTTATCATGTGTTTAAAAAAAATTATATATATCTGATGCCATTTAAGAGTCGAGCGTACTTACTCTTAGTGAGTCACATTTGCAAAATGAATAGCTTATGATTTGTAAGGGAAAAAAATTGTTAGACTTTTTAGAACTTGTGTGGCTGTTATGAAGAAATGAAGTAAAAAAATTAAATACACAATTCTATATAAATATATTCAAAATGCAACTTTTAATTGATATAGCTATGATTTTTTTTTAAAATATTTCTTAAAAAAAACAAAACTATTTTAAAAACTTTTTACGTTGCCGCTCTAAATACACATTTTGCCCCAAAGATCGCACAAACTTTTGCACTCGGCTCAATTAAAAAGGAGATAAATCCAAACTAAGTTTAAATCTGAGAAAAAACGTTTTCTAAATAAATCTTGTACAGCTCGCTGTTTGGGATAAAATAAAACACATAATAAAAAATAAAACGCATGCCTGAAATGAAATGCATCTGACCTCTAAAATCAGTAATTTATAAATTTTTCATGTTTAAAAAAAAATTGTGACCGAAATAAATCCTAACACATCACTTTGTAAAGATTTTTCTAGTTACACTGCTCAGAAAAGTAGAGGAAAGGCTTAGTCCCGGTTTGACTTGAACATGTATAAACGCATATAAATGGTGTTCGGGTCAAACCGGGACTAGGTGTTCACTTATTTTTTATCCCTATTTTGTTCCCTTATCTCCAGAGCTAACACACACACACACACACACACATGCAGCCACTCCTGAGTCGTATAAATCCACCCCAATTTCAGCAATCTCTGTTCCACCTCACTGTCACTCATCCCATATATAAAAATAATTCCCAACTTTCTCTGTTTTTCTCCAGAAGAGTTTAATAACCTGCTCTGTGTTTATTGCTCTAAGATTATAAGTCATTTCTAAAACGATGAGTTATAGATCTTTGCGCCTCGCTGTGTTTTTGGGCAGCTGCTCGAGTTTGTCGACTGCCTTCAGCTTTTCCTCTCGGGTCAATACCAAAGTAATATGAGACCTTGCATGGGTTGGTTTTAAATCTTCCAATATAAGCAAAATGCTGATCATTTATGTTTCTATTTTACTACACTGGTTTCATGGTTTCGCTCCAAAACACGATCTGCTATTCTGATGAAACCACAAACCCACAGTGCAGATATATGAAGAGATATCTTTGATCAATGTTGTACATTATTGTTTATTCACTGTATCAAAAATATAGAAATATAAACTATATAAATAAAGTTAAATAAAGGTCCATTCTTTTCTGAGAATTATAAGGTCCCTTCTTGTACATTTTCACAAATGCATTTGTGTTTTATTGACAGTTCTAAGTAACATCAGTCACACAATTTCCTTAAAGTTACCCATGACTTAAAATCATGATATTTAAACTCTAGTTGCTTTTGAACAGCTGATTTTTATTTTTTTGTGCAGGATTTAGTGATTTAGTGAAGACATAGCACCATGGGTCTCAAGAATATATCTTGTGTGAAAATGCATTTAACAAATATGAAATTTTGCCTTGAGAATTCGCTTCCAGAACAGCTTAAATTTGTATGCTGAGGTACCACTATATGTATTTGGATACAATGTCATTTCAGGTTTAACCAAATGCTTTAATTCATATACTGTAAGACAGAAAAAGAGAGATCAAAAAAAGCAAGAAAAAAAAGTAGTTATTAAAAAAGTAATAAAATATTGTAGGTGGCACGGTGACATAGTGGTTAGCACAGAGGCCTCGCACCTCCAGGGTTATCGAGGACGCCATAATATTAATAAGACAATCAATTTCAATTAAATTGAAAAATCCTATAGGCTAGTAATCGGTAAATAAAATGAACAATAATTATTATTCTATACATCTTGTGAATTAATCTGATAATTTATTTATGAGATATACACATTTTAATAATATACATTGATAATGGTATCAGTTTTTTTTCAATAAATACTTAATATTTAAATTCCGCAGTGTGAAATTTCCACAGTAGCAGCAACAGGTATCCGATGTGCTTATTTTTTTTATTTTTATGATTTAATCTTTTTTTTAATTAAAATGACTATTTTAATATCAAAAGAATAAAAGTATAACTTAAGATTCAGGTATAAAAAAAACAACAAATTATTACACAACTATCCACAGTTAAAGAGCAAAAAATAAATGTAAGATATACAGTATAAACAAACTTGACAAAAAATATGTAAATAAATAATAATAGACAGAGTAAACCAATAAATAAATAAAAAAGGAAGGGAAAATGGGGGAAAAATTAACTAACTAAATAACAGAAAAAGAAATCAGTGTTTGATTAAATATAAATGTTGCGACAATAGCAGAGAAGATTTGTGGTTTTCTGTTAGATTTAACGAGTTCAAAACGTTTTGTTTTTCACAGAGGAAAGGTGATATTTTAGGAAGTGATTTAGAAAAATTACATTTATGAATGTAGAATTGTCTATTAAAATTAAAGATTTAGATGAAAGATTTAGTCAATGAAACACTACTTAATTAGTTTACTCTATCTATTATTATTATTATTATTTAATTATTTGCACATTCTTCGTTAAGTTTGCTTATACTGTATATCTTATATTAAACTGTGGATAGTTAATTGTACAATTGTACAAAAACTATACAAAAGTTGTATTTTTATGATATATTGGACCTAGAATTTTTGATATTTAAAAAAAAAAGCTGAAATTTCAACATAAAAATTCAGAGGTGCTTTATTGGGATGACAAAGATTTACATTAGTATTGAAAAGGCTCGGAATTAAGTCACAAGAAAATAACAGGAGAAAATTTTTAAAAGCAAAAAAATAGTAATAATAAATAAATGTATATAAAATAACATAGTGCAGACATTTAGTTCGTCAAAGATAAAGTGACTCTCGTGAACATTATATATGATAACACTGATATATAATAATAATAATAATAATAATCTCGCTCTCTCTATCTCTGGTATCGACTCTTTCCCCTGTCCCACACAGTTCTGTAGTATATAAGCTCTGTGATTGATTGATTTGGTCTGTCTGAGTTTAAAATGGCGGCGCTCGTGTCCTCTCCACGTGCAGTGTTTGCAGAAGCGGTCCGAGCCGTGTTAGAGACCTGGCCGGTGTTACAGGTACCGCGCGCTAACACTGTGTGTACTGTGTGTGTGTGTGTGTGTGTGTGTGTGTGTGCGTGCGCGCGCGTGCCCGCCCCACCGTGTCGGTTTAAAGCTGTTCGAAGTTGTACAGAATAAATGCGCGCGCAGTGGAACACTAACGCTTGAGTTGATTATTATTATTATTATTATTATTATTAACTGAGTAACGCACGCACTCCGAGATATTGATGATGATGGTGATGAAGGTGGTCCATCTCGGTTTGCTGTTAGAGTAGCGGTCCTCATCTCCATGGCAACTGCTTCATTCTGAGCAAAACTTTCATCACGGATTGTTTAACGTCAAGTCTTATATTTAAACTTCAAAGAATTACAATAATGGTTTAAAGTTTATTTAATCAAAACCGTTTGTATAACATGACAAATCCGCCCCAAAATAATGTGATGAGTCACGTGACTGGGAGATCTACAGAAAATGTAACATACTGGATTCCAACAACAATCCAAGTCATTAAACAACAAGGAAGAAGAAGAAGAAGAAGAGGCTTAAAATGGCACCAAACTGTTTTTAGTCAGAGAATCGGTTCAAATCCGACCAGTTTTACTCAATCACACGTTTTCTGTATAGTTGATCCTGTTTACAGGGTCATTGAGGGGCCTAAAGCTTATCCCAGGAGACTTGAGGCACGGTACACCCTGGACAGAGTGCCACTCCATTGCAGGGCACACACACACACATTCACACGCTACAGGCGATTGGGGAACGTCAAATAATCTTATCTGCATGCCTTTGGACTGTGGGAGGAAACCGGAGACCTGAGTTAAAGTTAAGCCTTTATTTGTCACATATACAGCACAGTGAAATGCTTTCTTCGCATATCCCAGTGTAACTGGGGTCAGAGCGCAGGGTCAGAATCGAACCCGAAACCTGGAGGTGCGAGTCGACAGTGCTAACCACTAAAACATTTATTAATTGGCGACACAATGGCATAGATGTCAGCACTGTGGCCTCGCACTTCCAAACCCTCAGGTGCTGGGATTTCCCTTGGGCTTAAGGTCGTGTATCTCAGCTCTTCTTGGTGCTGGAGACTCGAGTCAGGGCTCGATGGATGTGTTGTGGATGCAGTGAGCTGTATACAGAGCGCAGGTGCTGGTGGATGTGGGCCATTCGCTGATGAAGCTATGGAGCGGCACGAAACCAAAACTTCTTTACATTTTAAAACCAATGCTCATGTAACCTTTATCCTTCTGAATCATATTTAGTTTATACTTTTACAGTCCCTCAAAAATATATTTTTTTTTCATGCATAGATGAAAATCTTAAAGGGCCAAATATATATTAAGATAAGAGATAAAACACATGGGGTGTGAGCTGTCACAGGAAAACAATAAACTCCAGGGTGACAAATCAGAAATGAGAGAGTTGATTATTATTCTTTGAACAGCACATTCTGAAATATTAAGTTCTCATCCTACTTCAATTTGTCTATTACAATATGAGACACGCCTTAGTCTTGGATAATGCTCATCCTCCGCTTTATAAGCTCCTGTGTAAGCTGTTACTGTGAAAATGATGACGTATTATAACCAGTGCATTAACGTTATAATAATATATAACCAGCCAGCAGTGCAGTTTCAGACGTGCCTTGTGATCAGAACCGATCATGCTGCTGCGCTGCTAGTATTTCACAGTGAAATGTAAAGTTATGATGTTATTGGTTTGTCTTCAAATGTTTATTCCACTCACATTGACTAGAGATGTAAAACAGCAATGCTGACATGAAAACTAGAGGTGGCAGTGTTTCCATACTCAGTCAGAGGCTGGAGAGAACTAAAACCAGGTCCTGTAGCAAACAGCAAAGATCAGAATTTAATTTGGACAATAAATTGAAACTGGAAATGTTCTCAGATAAAATAACTCGACTTTTGTTGTTGTTGAGATTGATTTTATTATATTTATACTCTTATTATACAAGGGGTGTTCAGACATTCCTGTAATGTGTAAGGGGTGTTGGTAAATGATTGTGTGAAGAGTTCTCTGAGACGGATGCGTCAATTTTTAAAGCATCAGGTGCTGAATGTTTCATCATATCGTCATTCACAGACATACGGCCTTCTCTAAAACATGTGCACTGTTCAAGGCTCATCACAGTATTGTGCTTGAAGTCTTCTGTAAGCTTTTACATAGAAATTTCATCAAGTCCCAGTTTGACTTGAACGCCCCTGGTATTTATGAAGAAAGCGTTGGTAGTTCCTAAAGACAAAAGATGGGCGTGTGTGTATTTATTTTATTGTTTGTTTTCCTTAGATAGCAGTCGATAATGGCTTTGGTGGAGTTTACAGCCAGCAGAAGGCCGACTGGTTGGTGGATGCGGTTCAGCAGTATTTCCACGACAACAGTAAGTGTCCTGTTCTCTCTGCATCTTCTTCTTCTTCTTTCTCTTCTGTTCACTCTGACTCTTGACGACTGGTAATTAAAAAACGATCCGACGT
Organism: Clarias buthupogon; assembly: GCA_030014345.1. Classification (NCBI taxonomy): domain Eukaryota; kingdom Metazoa; phylum Chordata; class Actinopteri; order Siluriformes; family Clariidae; genus Clarias; species Clarias buthupogon. The sequence continues at coordinate 4,619,994 of JAQMYK010000039.1, read as the reverse complement.
GTTTCCGCGCAGGTGACCTTGAGCAGGATGAAGTGGAGGACTTCCTGTCTGAGCTGATGAATAACGAGTTCGACACGGTGGTGGACGACGGCAGTCTGCCTCAGGTGCCGTTTCTTTTCACTAAATACTGATCACTACAGGAGTCCGTGTCGAATAATAATAATTTTAAAAAAGTGGTGTGGTTTTAAAAGCAAAGCGGCGTCGCACCAAACATCGACTCGGTTCAGTTTATTACTGATCACTGCTTGTGTGCAAAAAAAAAAAAAATCAGGGTTTTTTTTTTTCTTTTCTTTTCTTTTTGTGTTCAGGTGGCGCAGAAGGTGTGTGTGATGTTCCAGCAGTGTAAGCAGGGAAATCTGGCCGAGGTCAGACAGCAGATCAGCCAGTTAGCGGTGAAAAAAGCCGGCGGCAGGGCAAAGGTCACACCTGTTAAATCCCCTACAGAGGATGCAGATGACGGCGATGAGGAGAGTGATGAGGAGGTGGGTTCAACACGTGTTTTTTTTATTTTTTTTATCAGGTATTTAAATTTAATTGCAGGCAATTATGATGGTGTAAAGTGAGAAATGAAATCGAATGTCTCTAGTTCAATTCTTGTAGCTACAGATACAGTCAGTAAAGATCGGGTTGATACTCATGCTTACTTTATAATATATAATAAGTATCATGCAAAAACCACAAGCTTTTAGAAGTATAAGAATTGTTATAAACTTCTGATTGGTTAGAAGGTACAGTACCAGTCAAATGCGTGGACACACCTTAGTAATTCAGTGTATTTTGTTCATTTGATTCATTTTATACTTTCTAGGAGAATACTTTTATTATTATTATTATTATTATTATGAAATAACAGCATTTGGAAATTTATTTATTTATTTTATGGACATGAAGGTCAGATCAGTTCTTGCAGGAACAGTATTGTGTCGAGTGCATTTGCAAAACCCATTAAGCTCCATGATGAAACGGTCTCTCATGAAGACCTTCCTAGGTTTTAGTCTTGGTTTCCTTTCTCTGCTGCAGAGGAGAAGTTCATTTAGAGTCACCAGCCTCAGAAATCACCAATTAACAAACAGCACCTCAGATTAGAGCCGTTATGAAGCTTTACAGATCATGAGTAGCAGATACGTACATCTCAATATCAACTGTTCAAAGGTTTCACGATTATTACATATTTTGGACGCCTTCAGCTTTGTTTTAAAGTGTAGAAAGAAATAACTTTAGAAGGCGTGTCCAGACTTCGGACTGGTAGCCTTTGTGTATTAATATAATATTCTGTAAGAGCGTCTCGTACCAGTAGTGCAGCTGTAATGCAAGTTGTTCCTGTTCTAACATGTTTTTTTGTAGTAATGACTAATTCGCAGAATAAAATAAGATGTACCTTTATTCGTCCCGCAGCGGGGAAATTTCTCTGTTACAGCAGCAAAGAAAAAAATGTGCAGATACAAAGTAGGGACAGAACAGTGTATAAATAGAAAAGGAAAAAAAGCAAACAATACAGTAGTTACACTTTCAAATGAATTGCACCAGGGAATATTGCACAGGTTTAAATGGTGTTATTGCACAAAATGTAAGTTATTATTTAAAAAAAAAAAAAAAACAGTAATAAGAGTGTGTGCGTTATGGAGACTCACTGGGAGCAGCTCTGATTCTACAGTCTAACAGACCCTTCGGTGTCGCTCCTTCAGACACTTAAGATATATAACCGGTTCATACAGGGGCTGAGAGTCATTCTCCAGCAATGATTAGCCGGTTAGCTACCATCCTCCTTTCGTCCAGCTCCTGTACGGTGTGTCCAGGGGAGTCTGAACGGACAGACTTTATCAGCTTGTACAGTCTCTTCATGTCTGCAGTGGAGATGATGCTGCACTCCATACAAGATGGCCGAGGCCACCACAGAGTCAAAAAAAAAGAAAAGGTCTTCAGTAGAATTAGACTCCTCAGCAGAAAGAGTCTGCTGTTGCTTTTTCTACAAGTTTTGGATTAATCTAGGATTAATATTATGAATTTAATTAAAAACATCATGTATAACAGACTGTGTGACTCTGTAAGTTTCTAGTTCCTAATATCGACTAACTTGTTTTTGTTCTATAATAAACAGTTGATTTTTTTTTTTTGCTGTATTGCTGTGATATAAGGAGTATAATACTTCGTGGCATAATGTAAAATGAAAATGATCAGCTTTATGGTGGTAACCTTTACATAAATCTATAAACATAATCTCGTTACGCGTCTGAGTGACTTTTTTCCCCCTTCTCCTCTTTGTAGTCTATGGAGTGTGACGAGGCTGGAGAGGGAGCTTCAACGAGCAACGCAGCAGTTAAACAGCAGCAGCAGCAGTCGCCATCTTCATCATCTGCACCTAAAGAGGAGGAGGATGATGGCTGGACGGTGGTGCGCAGGAAAAAGTAACCAGAGTGCCACCGTGAATGAGTTACAAGCTCCAGAGCTCCAGAAATTACATGCCGGAATGAACTTGTGGTAATGGAGCGAAATCTACATCAAGTCAGAGCATGTGGAGGAAGAAAGAAAAAAAAAAAAGAGACTGGTGGATTAAAAAAAAAAAAAAAAAAAACTGAACTCACCGTGTAAGAACTGCTAGTATGATCGTTTAACATTTATGGCATTCGGCAGACGCCCTCGTACAGAGCGACTTACATTTTTATCTCATTATACAGTACATCAGAGTACTTGAGCGATAAGGGCCTTGCTCAAGGGTTTAACAAGGACAACCAGGTGGTGCTGGGGTTTGAACCTGTGACCTCCTGATCAGTACTCCAACATCTTAACCACTGAGCTAGTTTTAATTGAAGCTGCTTCAGTTTGCTCCACATGGAAAAACCTCATTCACAGTCCTTTTTGTTTCTAATTTCATTGCATTTTGTTGCTCCCCCTTGTGGACACTCTGGGCTCTGCAGGTCACATCCACAATGAGGTAAAAGTCGTACTGTAGGTGTGTGTGACTTCATCAGGAACTCTAGACTTCATCTTATTGTTTTGACAAAGTATTCAGCTTGTTTACCAAATGTAATTTATCGTTGTGTAAACGTATAAGTGTCCCGTATACCACCGATAAGAACGAACAGTCAGTACAACACAAACAGTTTTCAGTATGTGCTTACATGGCATTTTTTTCTCTCTCCGTAAACAGAATATTAAATTGAAACGTGCACATTTTTAACAACAATTATTTTTTGCGTTTGGTATTTTTACTGGAACTATTACTACGTTTTGCATTGTGTAATATGTAATGCACCATTAATTTATTTACTTGTACACAGTTCAACAGTAACATTTTGATCACTGACATTTGAGGTACATAAACAATTATGTTGTTACAGTAGCACCTGGAGGTGGGTGGGATATATTGGGCAGCAAGTGAACATTTTGCCCCTGAAGTCGATGTGTTGGAAGCAGAAAAAAAAAAGGGCAAGTATAAAGGATTTGAGTGACACTGGCAAGGTGTCAAAGTGTGAGGTCTGGTGGTGCCAGTCTGGAAGTGGCCTGGTCTGATGAATCATGTTTTCTTTTACATCATGCTTGGGTACATCACATCACTTACCTGGGGTAGAGATGCACTTTGGGAGGACGGCGAGTTGGCAGAGACAGTGTTAGGAAACTAAGTGCTTAGAAACGTATCTACAGTAAATATTGTTCCTGACCAAATACACCCTTTTATGAAAACCGTATTCTTCCTGGTGGCCTCAACCCACAACCCACTCCAGATTAGGCAGGTGGTCATAATGTCATGGCTGATGGGTGTATCATTGGTTTCCTATATTGGCGCGAGTCTGTGACTGTCGTACCGCTAAAAATCAAGTGCGTCTTTCAGGTGTCTTAAATAATTCCTAGTTCCCGTATGTCACCTCATGCCCACATTTTTTTGCCCACGTTTAGTTTACATCAAATATACAGTAAGGATGTAACAAATTTTTATACATTACTTCAAATGAACAGATAATATCTGGGGCAAAACCATTAGTTCCAAATGAGGATCCGAAGTTCATTCATTCATTCATGCATCTTCTATACCGCTGATTTGGCGGGATTTGAACCCTCGACCCCAGAGTTAGACGATTTAATCGCATGCTTAATACTGGCCTCCGAGTGGCGCAGTGGTAAAGCGCTCGCCCTATCATCCGGAGATCGCTGGTTCGAACCCCAGGTGATGCTGTAACCTCTCACAGCCGGAGGCACAGAGAGAGCTGATTGGCCGAGCTCTCTCAGGGGGGGAGGGATGAGAGGTACTCGCGCTCCCACATTAATCACGGCTCTACAGCCAATGGGGGTGTCTTTGAGCTCGCGCACGCGGAAGGAGCGGCTAGCGCTTTTCTCCGAGTATGTTACTCCGCCCCTAATTGTGCGTGAGCGAGCAGTTCGAAAAGATGCGGTCGGCTGACGTCACGCGGTTCGGAAGAAACACGTGATAGTCTTCGGCGGAGTGGTAGCCTTAATGTGGGAGCCCCCTAGTGACGGGGAGGAATTGGCCACGACTAAATTAGGAGAGAAAATTGAAAAGAAAAAAAACCCAAAAAAAACAAGTGCTTAATACTTTTCCATTGTTTAAATAGTTGTAAAAACCCTAGACAGATGACCAAGAGCATTTTTTTTTTTTTAATGACCAAATGTGAAAATACACGATTTCCAACTGACTATTTGTTCGTCTGCCAGGAACAATTACACAATCTGGTTGAGACTCGAGGTGTTCAGTAGGACTAAAAGTCATGTAAGTGGAAGGGGCAGACATTGAAAGTATCTAAAAAAGTTCTGAAGACACGAAATGTAATGAAATGAAACTTCTGGGACATTTATTCACAATCAACAGATCGAAAATAATAAAACTCACATTTCCATTTCACTCGCACCCTTTGTACTTTCATGAAAGCAGTTGGATTATAACAGGCTCGCAGGACAAAGAAAATCACTCGTTCACATAATACATTCACTCGTTCATCCTCAAGAATAAAAATATTTTTTTTTTGGTTTAAATTAGGCTTACAGAGTTTGCTTACTAGTTGTGTTTTGAGAACTAACTTGACCTGCTTGAAAACAGATCCAGGCAGCAGCATTACATCGCATCGCTAACGCACAGCACTGAACACGCTGTGTACAAACCCTGATCGCTCGAATATCACACCTATCCCTCAGCAAACACTGTGGAAAAAAAAAAAAATACAATTCAGTGTTTAATTCTGAGTGATAGTCTATTCATCAGTAAAACACACGTTCAAGAGTTTATATCTTTATTTTTTTTCCTCAAGTGTATAGTGTTGCATGTTCACAAATGACAAGCATTCCTTCACACGCCGAACAAATATAAAAAGGTGAAGCCGGATACTTTTTTGTTTTTAATATATATATTTATCTATATTTCTTCTGTTTCTGTTTGTTTGAAGCTTAGGGCATCAAGGCACTATTGTAAAATATAAACCGTATGACCGTCCTACACATTGAGATGACACACCGGAGGATGAAAACCGTTGACCCCCCACACGCACGCACACACGCCTCGGACTTCCATCTACACCGTGTAGAGAGAGATCAAGGCTTCTTTTTAAATAGTTATAAAAATGACAGATTTGAGGTTCTAGCTAAGAAAACTGTGTGCTCATGATACTGTTCCTTCTGGCTTTTTTTTTTTTTTTAAGCCTTAATACCGACTGAAAAGTGTTTTAAATCTGTGCACTGGTTACCAAAACTGCACAAAGTCTGTGTGTGTGTCTGTGTGTGTTAAGAGTTTAACCAGGGGTGCTGCAGGCATTGTGCCGCAGTAGCTCGTTTCTCTGGTACGAATTCCAGCATGGTGAGGAGGAAGTCGCTGAACTGAGCGGCTTGCTCCAGCGGCCACTCGTACTTCTCCAGCAGCACCTCGAACAAACCCCACGGCTTCAGGTTACTGATGTGCCGCAACTCACCTGCGCACAAAGGAAAAAGGAGACGGTGAGCAAGAGTACGCTTAAGTAATTTTTTTAGGGCACTGTGTCTATAATCCTCAGGTGGAACTCACTAGGATCCAGGATGTCAAAAAATACAGCTTGATAAAAGGTCTGGGAAAAAAAAAAAAAAAAATCATTCAGGGATCTGATTTGTGAACCGTAACTGAATTCAACAAATCAGAAAAAAAAAAAACGTAAAAGGTTTGTCTCTGTTATTGCACTAGGGGGCGAGTAGAGCAATAAACTCAGCGACTGACAAAAATCATTCATAATTTCATCTTCGGTAAAGTGCTTTATATCCTGCTCAGAGTCACACTAGATGTGTGGAGTCTAATCCCTAGGTGCAAAGTAGGGAGTCACGCCGGACGTGCTGGTCATATCGAGCTAAACATTCAGGTCCATTTCGGAGGTGACGCGGACATTTTAATTTGAGGTAACGAACTGCGCTCTGTTTATCAGGTCTCAATCTGTTTGGAGTGGACTGTTCAGATAGATGCTAATAAACGAGCACATTGAAGAAGAGATCCTAATCTATTAAACAGATTTATTTATTTATTTAATCCTAGTCCACTTCACATTAAGTGTAATTACATAAAATTAGTTCGATACCCCTCTGCACTAGACACGCATGATGATTTCCCCCCACCTGGTCGTGATTAATGATTTAATCCTCCAGAACCATCAGCTGTATACACTGCCAGGCCCAAAAAAAAACAACAACAACAACAAAAGCCATACACTTTGGTGGACAGTTCATGTGTGAGTAACCTGGTCATTCAGTACATTCAGGTCGTCAGCTGGTCCCATCAGGTCACATGACGTTTTTTCATGGCTTTAAGACCTTGATTTTTACTGTTGTACCATTTTTTTTTTTTACCATGCAGCATCAAGTGTCATGATTGGAAAAAATTTTTAAACACATTTCTTCCACAAAGTTGACGTTTGAGCGCTGTCCTTCCAGGTTTTTAATAAAGAGATTTTTGTGAGATTCTTAACTCAGTTTCAGTCATTTCAAATGTTCTTAGTTGTTTTCTTTGCTTGACGCAGCTCAATTATTTGACCCCTCTGAAATAGTGACTTTTGTTTTTTGTTTGGTGTTTTTGGCCAGGCATCGTATACAGACACAAAAACTAATCCATTTCCTCTACTCCAGGTTTTGGGCGAGGGAGAGAGAGAGTACGTCACAATATTACCAGCTGTGTTGTCAGGAGTTGAGGTGGCCATGAAAACTGGATGGTGGCCATTTTTGTGATTCGGCATAATATCGATCAGTGTAAAGCAGAAAAAGCTCAGATCGAAAAGAAACAAGAAAAAAAAACAACCTTCAAATTTAATAAATTTTCCCCCCAGTAGAAACTATAAATAAATGCAGTATACTGATGTTTTATATATTATATTATTTGTTCAATATTAGCTAACTATCATAAACAGTTTCTTAGCTACTTAACTGAAAAAATGTATACACACTTCAGGGAAAAAAAGGAAAAACAATATTTTAAAACTTTTTAAAAAAATTAATTAAAAAGAAAAACTTAAAATATAAACCATAAATATTTTAATACTAAATTAATTTTATTAATTTATTTTGTAATTGTAGCGGCCAAATGTAACTTGTATTAAATCACATGTTGTCTCAGTAAATTTAGTATTAAAATATTTATACAAGGTTTTCTTTTCCTGAAGTGTGTATACGTTCTATTGTCCTTTTTCCAAACAAACAAACACAACAAAAAAACGTGAGGACGTTAATCAATAGCACACGACATTGGGAAAAGTTTAAGAGACCTGCACAAATGTTTACAGATCCGTGTGTCAGATTTACTGACCTCTAATGTTTTCTCCCTGATAATCCAAAAGATATTCTTTTTTTTTAGCGCATATTTGAATAAGTAATTGAATATCTCTCAGCAAGATGCCTAATAATTGTCAGGTCTGATGGTAAATAAATAAATAAATGTAGTATCGGGTACGGACGATGATGCAATAATAGATGAGTAGCTTTATTTAATAGAGCCTACTTAACGAGTACGGAGTCAGAGAGACAGCACGAGAGCATTCCCGAGTCTAATCCTGAGCCAAGCCCACGTTATTCAGTCCTGACCAGTTTTATCCAGACGTGGTGAACTGGTGACGTGTGGAAATGATCTCGGGTGTGTTTGCGTGTGATTTATGACTGACCGGACAGGTGATCGCTCGAATTACAGGCACAGTAAACCTCACCGGCAGGCGGGACAAGGCTCTTAGAATCTGCGGTTAGAAACCAGAGCTTCGCGTCCACATCGCTTGCTGCTTCGCTAACTGTACGCAATCAGGGCTTCTCTAATCGGGGATCTTCCCCAGGCTTGTATTAGAGCTAAGAATATCTAGAGGGGCTGTAATCTTAGCTCTTACCCCCTTGTTTCATGGACTCTTTCTATTTATTTATTTATTGCTGGGGGTAAGTCTTTTGTTAAACCCAATTCAAACATTTATTTTTATGAGTCTGTTCACCTTCTTCAGTGTCAGTTCCTGTCTCTTTAAGATAAATCTCCCTGTACATTTATGCATCATTAAATAATTCAATAAACAACTTAGTGTTTTTTTATTTAAAATGCACTTAGTATTTAAAGATTCAAATTCTTCAATCTGCAGAGTTCGGTTCCTCTGGAGTCTTGAGTTTTCTCCTACCACCATCGCCCTCGACTTGTCCTCATCAAGGACAATATGATCATTAGGATACGATCACTTTTCAATCTATTTTTTTAATTCTGTCAAGCGGTTTTGCGACAATGACCAACTATATAAATAAAACTGGATTGAATTGTATCATCCGAATTCTGTTTCACATCTCAAACTTCTCCAATGTGACAAATGGAACGAATTCGTCCGAGGTGAAAAGATAGATGCTTGTGTGTCGTTACCACAGACAGAGGCGTCTCTTACGCAAGCTGGCAAAAAGTTATCCTTCGTTTTTCAAGGATCAAGCGTTCCATTGATATAAACTTGAGTAACACCCAATTCTTAAATCTATAGGGTTTAATATGATGTTGGCCCCGCCCCCTTTACAGCTACAGTATAACAGCTTCAACTCCTCTGTAAAAGCTTTCCACAAGGTTTAGGAGTGTGTTAATGGGAATTTTTCACTATTCTTCCAGCAGTGTATTTGTGAGGTCAGACACTGATGTTGGACGAGAAGGCCTGACTCGCAGTCTCCGCTCTAATTCATCCCAAAGGTGTTCTATCTGGTTGAGGTCAGGACTCACACCAAACTCGCTCGTCCATGTCTTTATGATTGTATGAAGCTGCTCTGCGGCAATGACAATTGTTAAAAGCGCTATACAAATAAAATTTAATTGAATTTATGGACCTTGCTTTTGTGCACAGTTGTGCAACATCATATTTAACCCTATGGATTCAGAATTAAATGTTACTCAAGTTCATATGCATGTGAAGGCAGGCGAGCGAATACTTTTGGCAATATAGTTTATTTCATCAAAAGTCCTGGTTTGACCTGAACAAACACACAAACACACCCACACCCAAAACCACCCCCAAACACCCCCACACACCAGTCTTGGCTTGTGATATGACAGAAACTCGAGCGATATGGAGCGGTCACTCAGGAACGTGCCACACTTATTGGGTAAGAGCTCCAGAGAAAGCTGGCTCTCAGGCCTCGACGCGTAGCGACGCTGCAACTCCGGTGTCTCCTGCAAAATAAACTGTGATAAACGTGACAGGCGAGAGATTAGACTTCAGTCACCAGAGCCCTAACTCTCACTTTTCCTCCTCCGTAATATCGTTCGCGGGAGACCTCGGGAAGTGACAAAGTGCCGAAAAAACACGCGACGCCAACGAAACGATCGAACAGAGAGCTCGATAAGGCTGTCACGCGTTCGAGGTTTCTGGTTTCTAAGTATTATCTTACCTCTGCGGTTGAAGTACTCTCGTGAATATCTGCCTGAGAGAGCGAAATGAGAGGGGATGGCACCCAGGAGCTCAATGACATGAGCCAAGTGATCTGCGGGAATGAAACAAAAACAAAACAAATGGCACAAATCCATCAGTTCCCGAACAAAACGATTCACTGTTAAAGGAAGAGACGTGGTGGAATAAAAAAAAAGAAAGAAAAAAAAAAAGGAAAGAGAAAACAGAAAAAAGAAGCGAGCGCTGACCTTCATCCCGAGTGTAGTCTTCGCCTGAATGAGGTTCAAACAGATAGTCTCCTGTGGCCAATTCAAACGCCTGCAAAACACCATCCATACATCACCATTAAAGCCAACACTACAACACTGGCCTTTACTTTATCATCCAGTATAAAACTTATACATAATAATATACTCGCGTACAGCAGAGACAGACACAGACATTTACACAAACGTAAATACTTTATAAAGTCCACTGAATCCCAGATTCCTACGGTATACGAGTCACCACAAAACATTTTAATAAACATACAGTGCTACGGAAGAGAGTTTTTTTTTGTTTGTTTTTTTGCTTTTTTGCCCATGTGTCACACTTGGACTCAGATTGAGGTTACACAAATTCTAATTGAACACAAACATAACCAAAGTAAATGCTAAATGTTTTCAAATGATGAATTAATATATTAAGAGAAAAAAAAAGCTGTCCTGTACATTTTTTGGAAAGCAGTGTTAAATTTCACTTTGCCACCCCCAGACCTGTTGAATAAAAAAAATATTTAATGGCTTAAATAGAATCTTTAGATGCTGCGATCTAAAAAAAAATAAATAATGATGATAATCCAAGAACAGAGGGGAAACAAAGTAATTGACAATCATTTAAGCGGGACAATTATTTAAAAAAATAAATAAATAAAATATCAGGAAAAGACAAATACTTAAAATACAAATACACATTACTGTACATGGATATAGTTGGATAATTTCTTCATCATGAAATCTGTGAGCGCAAAAATTTGACCTGCTGCTTGTCCTCTTAGACAAATTTACCTTTTGCCCGTGTATATAAATCTAAAGCATTAATAATTATTGAATAAAAATCTGTAACGGTGTGCTGTTACAGAAAAATCACCCAAAGTGAGGTGGGGGTCAAAGAGCAAAGCTACCGGTACCACTTTATTTTTTGTATTTATTTTTTTTAAATAACCCCCCTTCCTGAAGTGTTTAATTCATCCCAGACTGCAGTGATCTCCTTATTATTTTTTTAATCGCAATCTCACATTGCATTTATTTAGTTCGTGTTATCGCTTACACCACTGCAAGTATAAACCATGTGTCTTTTCCCCCCCTATCTTGAAGCATGTACGACTTCAAAGTGTCAGAAAACTTTAAAGCTTAAGAGTTCTATCTTAAACTCTCCTCAAGCAAGCTCTCACTATACAAACCCTGCGCGAGTTGTTAATACAGAAACAAAGAGGAATTCGAACGAGTTAATAATAGAGGTGCAATGATTAAGAAGAGTGTGAACGCTCTGACGTACATATAGTCTTCAGGTTAACTCGAGTGAAGAGAGAGAGAGATACTGCAATGGCAAACACCTTCACAAGCAAAAATCCCCTTAAGTGTGGGAACATTTCACTCTTAGCTCGAGAAAAACAGCAGCTAGAATCAGAGGGAAAGGTTTCATGCTGGCGTGGGCGTGGCCAAGTGGTGCTTGGTGAAGGATCTGAGAGTGAGAAAGTGGGAAAAGATACACACCTGAAGAGAAAATGTGTATAATTACTGACCGTGTGTCCTTTATAAGGGAAATTCACACTATTGCTGGCTTTTTTAGCGCTTTGCTTCTCTCAAGCTTTTATACTCTCCATGTTTTTTCAGCTCACAGCAACACACAGACACACATGCTAATTAGCCATATTGTCATCAGGTGTGTGTCTTTTCCCACTTACCTCACTCTCAAGTTTTCACCACAGACGTTTTTTTTTTTTTTTTTTTTTAAACATTTCACATAAACTCCCATAATTGCCATCTTAAGCTTTAAAGTATATAATACAATATTTATATTTAAGTCAAATTATATTGCTGCTACTTTGCCTTTAGATTTTGTTACATTCGGAAAGTTCATTAAAATACATATTTTAATAAATAAATAAAAAAGTATTCACCTTTTATCTTCATTGTTAGTTACTGTACCACACACACAAAACAACATCGAGCTAAATTTAATAGCTGATAGCTAAATAAGGTCCATTGAGTAAACGCCCCACTTGTCATCCAATTAATTGATTCATCATTTCCACAATCGATCAATTAATCGTCAAATTAAGTCATCAGTTGCCGTTTAAATTTTCTATATCAACATGATCAGATACAATAATTCAAAAGCGTCATAATATAAAACAATTAAACAAGAGGCATAAACTCAGCGGCTAATATTTAGATTTTGCTAATTAGCATGACCGACACACATTTACCACGTTTTTCCTTTCAGATTTTCCTCTACAGTTTAATATTTCCACATCTGTTAAAGCAGACGTAAAAAACAGTGTCTCACCATACACGCCGTGCTCCAGATGTCTGCCGGCGGACCGTACTCGGCCCCGATCAGCACCTCCACTGCTCGGTACTGCCGCGTCTGAATGTCTTCAGTGAAGTGCTTGTGCTGCGGAGAAAAGGATCGTTCCATACCACAGTGATTACAATTTATTATTTATTTAAAAACTGCCATCTCATCGTTTTATCAGTGGAATGTCCACCAATATGTTAAGAGCCTTTCTCAAATGCATTCGTTTCATAAATTAATGTAAATTAATGTGTGGATTTAAAATCTAAATGAGCACCCTCTGGCAATTTTAATAGGTCGGACCTTTAACATTCCCGGATCTTTATTGATTTATTTTTTTACTGTCCGCGTCTAAAGTGCGTGCAGTCACATTAACAGATAAACAAGATTACAGTGTACTGAAGTAAGATGCTCTTGAATATAGTGGCCCTATCGACCACTACCATCTAGAAAGTGATGCTTCCTAACCAGCGAGTTGTGTTGCCAGATTGAACAGGTTTTTTCCCAACTGGTCTTCTTTTTTAAAAAATTTTTTTTTATTCGTCTTAGGTTGGAATAATTGGCCTGGAGTTAGTTTTCAAAATTCACACATACTAAGTAAACACAACAACTCAAGCTTTATAGGTGCTCAGTTTTCAGTACTGTCTATGTGGGATTTTGTCAGTCGGTTCTGGCAACCCTGGCTTCAACCTAATCCAGGACATTTGATGTGACTGCAAGAAAGAATTATAATTAGAATTGTTTTTTTTTTTTTTTTTACTTTGAGATTGTGGTAAATATCATGTATATACCGTGGGAGCTCTGTGTCACAGTCACAATGACACTTTTGTGTTAAAGTGTCTGATGTTGCTTTTAAATATTAAGTGCCCCAAAAATAAATAAATAAAAATATAAGTTCACCTTTAGTCCATATGTGAAAATAATACCTCATGCTCCCCTCAATAACCACTCTTTCACTATCTGAGCCCTAGAATATAGTGTACCAATTCGCTCTGGAATAGGGTCAATCTGGACTCATCAGACCACATGACCTTTTACCATTGCTCTAAAATTTACCCTTTATGCTCCCTAGGAAATTCCATCTTACATTTTTCGGGTTAGTCTCACTAACGAGTGGTTTTCTTAGACACTCAGCTGTTTAGTCCCAATCCTGTGAGTTCTCACGTGTGTGCGCATGTGTATGGAAATGCTCTTGCCTTCACTGATGAACATAACTTTTTTTTTTTACTGAAAATTTTTTACTATGCAACTTCACCAAGAGTTTGTGATTTTTTTTCCGACCACATTTCTTCCACAAAGTTGACGGTTCAGAACTGTCCTTCCAGGTTTTGATAATGTGTTGAATAATCATCCACAGTGTGAAACTAAATTAAATCTCTTGCCACCACACTGGTCTGCCAAAAGCGCTGCAGGATTTCCGATCATAAGCTTTAATTAGAAAGTAACGTTTTCTTTATTTATAATGATCATTTCGCTGCGACGGCCATGGGGAGGGAGGTCATGCTCCGGGATGTAATGAATGTTTAAGCGCTCGGGTGCTGAACGATGAGATCTGTGAGCACTCACCACCCAGCAGGCGTTGCCCAGGTCTGCGATCTTGATGCAGATTTTATCTGCGTTCTGCGGTTCCAGGGGGTTCACCAGGAAATCCGCTGCACTGAACGCTGCAAGCACAGATGCCACATACTTGTCGATTTTAATGACCAGAAATAAGCAATTTGTAGTAAAATCGGGTTATAAAGGAAAACATTAAAAGAATTATTCTACTGTACATCATGGCTTTGATCACAGTAAAGTGACATTAATATTTAAGATGAGTTAAAAAGACAACAAGAAGAAATGTAAAATGTAATGTAATGTATAATAATATATAATATGATATATAATGATGTATAATGATGTATAATAATGTATAAATGATATACGTGATGTAATGTGTGATGAGCAATGTATAGTGATTACACATTATAGTTCACAGATGAGTGTATAGGGATTATTATATGCATCATCAATGATATATAATAATAAATGATATATGCATGTATGTGATGGATGATGAATAATGTATAATATGAATATATTGTATAATGATATATAATGATTATATATATAAAACAATTATACAATTATATTATTGTATACAATTATACAATGATGTATATATGTGATGTTATGTATGGTATAGTATAATTATGTATAATAATGATATATATAATGTATAAAAGACGTATACATGTGATGTAATGTATGATATACAGTAGTTTAATTGTGTATAATAATGATATATAACGCATAATATATAATAATGTTTAAATGACAATAATGATATATAATAATATGTAATGTATAAATGATGTATACTGTACATGTGATGTAATGCATGATAAAATATAACGTATAATATAATGTTTAAATGACGTAATGATATACAAGATGCATAATAATCAATATAATAAATAATAATACATAATGTATAAATGATATATGTGATGATGGAACGTATGATAATGATATATAATAACAATAAATAGATATAAAATGATGTACTGTATAATCATATATACAGAATATGATGAATAATGTATATAATAATATAATATATAATAATAATGAATGTAAAAGAAGAAATGTAAACTCTTGAAGACTGACTGTTTGGGGAGAAGCCGGATCTCTGGCTGTCTCGTTCTGTAGAGTACCCAGACAGTGTGGAAAGTGCAGACTCGGAGGTAGCAGACAGTATGGAGCTTGACGTGCCAGAGAGAGCAGATCCAGGGCTGGAGAAACGGAGAGGCCCGTAGCCGTTATATCCGTCCTCGCACCACGATGATCCGGACTCCGGACTACCCTTCGTGCCTGGTGCGTGATAACCGTTACTGTTCACTGGCAGGGCAAATAACAGAGAGGCAGAGAAGCACATTTAAGAAAGCGATTAGAAAACTTCAAGGGGTCACACTGATCTAAATGGTTTTCCGGTTAAATATTCTCTCTTAGATTCACTCATATACGAATAGAAATTAAACATTAGATCCATCGCTACAATCGCACCAGAAAAAATAACTTAAGGCTGAACTTAAGTTACGAGACATTGACTCTTAATCCTGAAAAACATTTAATTATTTATTGCCCTCATCGTTGTGTCCCTGTACACTATAAGTCCTTCTCTAGGCAACCCATTCGCCTGTTCGGTGTATGTCTCACTCTGTGCGGGCGTTTCGGTCTCGTCCTCGTTTTCGCTGAGCTTCCAGAGCATCCGCGCGTTTCCACAACTATCCGGTGGGGCGAGTCCGTCCAGCTCCTCCATCTTCTGCAGGTCCTGAAGCCTCTCGTCCAGCAACCGCTGCTGCCGCTTCGCCTTCCGCTTCAGCTTCTTCTTCTTGTTTTTGGACAGCTTGCCCGTCTGTACACACACACACACACACACACACACACACACACACACACACACCCGCGCAAAGAAAATAGGAAAAAATACAAATAAAAACACTCAGTCTTTCAGATTTGATTCCAGACATGTAAATTAAAATTCAGTATCAGATCTGATCAGGTCCGACTACAGAAGGGTTGCAAGCTACTGCAGCAACAAGCTCAAAGGCTCAAACTGGGATGTGATGATGATCAAAGTGCGACACAGGGTAAAGTGCAAGGGCCGGGAAGCAGGGTTCACCATGTGCAACTTCATACCTCAGACAAAACCGTGCTATAGTACTATTACTAAGACTACTACTAGTAATATTTGCTTGGTGTTTGTTTTATGCGTTCTACAAAATATCTATTAAGTATAAATACATGCCCAAATACCATACATCTACTGTATACATGCACTCAGTCATTAAAAACGTAAACAATGCTGCCTCCGAGTGGCGCAGTGGTAAAGCGCTCGCCCTATCATCTGGAGATCGCCGGTTCGATTCCCGGGTGATGCTGTTTTCCTCTCACAGCCGGAGGCCTAGAGGGAGCTGATTGGCCGAGCTCTCTCAGGGGGGGAGGGATGAGAGGTACTCGCGCTCCCACATTAATCACGGCTCTACAGCCAATCAGGGGCGTCTGTGAGCTCG
>JAQMYK010000039.1:4540962-4552592 GCA_030014345.1 Clarias buthupogon | reverse complement strand
CTAAACATTTAATGTTTATGACACTTACATCCAATTTGCATAATAATTTGGAACGCGGTGTATATATATATATATATGGAATTATAGGCCTTTGTTAGTCCATAGATTAAAAATTTCTGGTTGTTAAACCACAAATAAAATGCACAACGCATTGCTTGTTTTGGCGTTCTAAAACGAGGCAGCCTACACTCATAATGCTGTAACATTTCTCTAATTTGAATATTAACACAGATTTTCCACTGGGATTTTTAAGCTTCCTGATATGTACAGAAATGCACAAAACGCTGCCAGGTTTCCTGCTTCGCGCAAGGTTTAATCATTAAAAAAAGTTTTTTGAAGTATCAGGTGAAACAAAAAAAAAGATAGACCAAGAATCAAAAAAAGAAGGAAAAAAGTATTAAATAACTGATGAATATTCTCCAGTATCTCTGTAGCCCAGACTCTCTTACACATGCCAGTCCATATGGGATTGTTAAATGTTTGGCGAGAGTTGCCTGTTATCTCCTTTCTTCCTGATGCAACTCGTTCTATACATCTAGACACGGCCATTGTTTTAAGCATTCAGAGGAAATCCAGTGTTATAGAAAGCGCACAGCAAGACAATTCTATCAGAACAGCAACAGAGACACGGAGCGCTAGAATGTGCAATGAGTCTGAGATTACAGTGAAATGGGATAGACGAAGGCAGAGCGAGAGTAAGACAGCCCAAGAGTGACACTAATAGAGATGTTCTGTGTCAGCTGTCACTCAAGTGTTTCTCAATTTGCTTATGAAAAAGAGCAAGGGAGAAGCAGAGACAGAGAGAGAGAGAGAGAGAGAGAGAGAGAGCCAGAAAGAGAAAAGACACACTTACGATGGCGGAGTAGTCTATGTCCTCTCGGAGTAGATGGCTGTCATTAAGTGTGCGCTTGGCTTTACCCGTCACTACGTCCACCGGGCCTTTGTCCACCTGATATTTTATAGCTCTGTACAGCTTGTACAGGGGCTCGCCTGCCACCTCCTACAAACAGATAAGATAAAAAGCTAGTTTTATTTCTCAAAGGTATCCTGATCCATTTAATATTAATTGTTAAACTAATTTTATTGTGATCAGACAATCATTATATCTTGTAATACAATTTTTCTTTTTTTTATATCAAATCTTTCTTTTATATATGCATTTAAACTTTTAAAAAATTTAAACACATATTTTTTAATTAATTAACTTTAGTATAATGTATTATGTATTAACTGTTGTTTTAATATAAACATTTTTTTTTCTTTTTTTTATCTGATCTTAAAGAAATTAATGCACTTAATGTTTGTGGCATCAATCATTAAACATTATGTATAATATCAATTATTAAACATCAACCATCATCAATCATAACCAAGTACCAATTAAACCAAAAAAAAAAATCTGTTCTCAGAATTCAAAGTCCCAAGTAAACAAACATATATTAAATAATAAATAAATAAATGCATGTCCACTCATTGTCCTTACCATTTATCATGTGTACCCGTGTGAGCCCATCAAAGGATACTAGCACACACACTTACACACTCAATTATATAATACGGGCAATTTGGAATTGTGTGACAAAACCAGGGTGCCTGCAGGAAACCCACCGAACATGGGGAGAACATGCTAACTCCACACGTACCAGAGGGACGATTCGAACCTCCCAAACTCTCAAATCTTGCAAAGCGTCAGTGCTACCCACTAAGCCACCACATCTACGTACATCTCGGGCAAATTGAAAGTAGATTCATGATAAATACATGGATGAGAATAAAACCAAAACTTGGACTAAAGGATCTATGTCCACGAAATCAAAAATCGAAAATCGAAAAAGCCAGTCTTCAACATTCTGCATAAATTGCAGGAGAAATGTGTCCTTGCACTAGACTTTCTTTATTTAATGTCCTTCTGTGATCACAAGAATCCAATATCCAAGAGTAGTAGCAGTGCA
The DNA here is from genome assembly GCA_030014345.1 of Clarias buthupogon. Taxonomy (NCBI): domain Eukaryota; kingdom Metazoa; phylum Chordata; class Actinopteri; order Siluriformes; family Clariidae; genus Clarias; species Clarias buthupogon. Next base: position 4,550,640 of record JAQMYK010000039.1, on the reverse strand, counting down.
GACTATCAAACAGACAGACGCGCGCACACACACACACACACATACGACTGCCAGTTTAAAGCATGTTAGATTAAATCCTGTCCAATTCTCTCCTCCTATAATAATAATAACCCAATGATGGCTGCTATCGTCACTTGGACTACACCATGCACGTTCCCTTTTTTTTCCCACTCGGGTCGGATCCGAACAGTGCTACAAGCTATCCTTCTTGCATGGATGCTCATCTTCAGTAACCAATTTGTATTTAGAGTTATAGTGGATATATTCACTAGATATACACCCTGGATGGAACAGCAGGAGCACCCTACACACTCAGACACCTAGGTACACTATTATGCTTGTTTACTGTCTTAAACTATACTGTCCTAAATATGCAATTTTCCATTTCTGTTGTTTGTGATAATGACAAGAATGGCACGATTCTCTCACTGTTGTACATATTCTGTCCTGAGGGTAATAAAACATTTTACACTTAACTATATGTGAGCTATCTTCCAATTGCACCACACATCATTACAGTGTTTGTTTGTTTTTTTGCTATTTCCTAGGCATAAACCTCATTGTACAGAATTACAGTGTACCTTTAGAAATGAATAGAGACAAATGGACATCCAGTTCGTGAGCATCTTCTCCACCACTGTCTCAGTCCTAGAGTAGCACAAATACAGAAAAGCATTATTCATATTAAAGTCTAATCATTAACTGAACTTTGTGAAGAAAAAAAATCAAGTAAATGATGTAGAAAAAAAGACATTAGTGGGTCTGTGTTGTACCTGCGCAGCATCAGTTTGGGATTTTTGGCCACATACTGCTGCACCAGATCCCCCAGCAGGGTCTTCATGACGTCTGTGAAGTACTCCAGCTTATCATGGAGTGCCATAGTGAGCAGTGACGCTACGTAGCCACGGTCCCGCTGGGAGAAATTCTGCTGCTCCTCCAGGGTGTGGATAAACTACCCAAAAAAAACCAGACGGTTTTCTTAACAACCACTAACCAGAAATCTGTACTGCCATTTGTTCGGCCTTACAATTACCAAAAATAGTTCAAAAAAATTGTTCGGAGAAACTTTAGTCTCTCCACTGGGTTATTTCCTTTCTTTTTGTCAGAATACAGTTTCTAATAACAGTATGAAGACTTAGCGTGTTAACTTTGCCTGAAATTCTTTTTTATTGCGTACCATAAATACAATACTGCAAATACCACTCGTACAGTAATACATGTCGCATAACACACACACACACACGCAGTCAAAACACTGGGTTTCAATATTGTCAACAAAAATACTTAAAAATGCATGAAGTGCTAAGCTGAAGTGTTTTCATTTTGAGACTTGGGCGTTTTTTCATTATTAGTACAGACAGATGCTGCCGTGTGAGCACAACAGCACGGTTTACAATGTGGCTTTATGTTTTTTAACTCAAATAAAAAAATAATGAAATAATATGATTTAGCCTATGCATAAACTAGTCGTTCTAGATTTTCTTTTCTTTTTAAGGAGAAGTTATAAATTATCTGTGAAATGTTTATATACAATAATAGATATATTATGTCAAGCAAGGCACTTTCAATATTATGTATCCTGAGGCTGAACACGGTTACTTTTCCACTGGATCTAACTTGGTTACATGGAGCAAATTCAGAGCAATTTCAGTCAAAAGTTCAGTTTACATTATTCTCCCAGTTTTTGTCAGCCAAGTTTGCTTCTTCAGGCAAGTGAAGGTTGTTATTTGTCTAATGAATAATTGAACTAATACCATCTCAAATATGGTAAAGTTTAAGATTTAATATTGGTTTCGTAAGGTTTCATGCGGACTGAAGGTGGGAAAAAAATGTATATAATATGTTTTGGAGATATACAGTAGGCAGAAAGGTTGGAACTGCCAGGCAGGAGGTCTAGAGGAAAACCAAAGATGAGATTTATGGAAGTAGTGAGAGAGGACATGAAGTTAGTTGGTGTAAGAGAAGAGGATGTAGAGGATAGAGTTAGATGATTCGCTGTGGCGACCCCTGAACGGGAACAGCCGAAAGAAGAAGCAGCATGTCTAAATACCCTAAATACATATTCTATATAACCTGCATCTGGAATAATCATGTGTATTTATAAACATTAAGATATTTAACATCTTATTTTATGTGGAGATGTTATATTTAAATGTAACCCAATAGCATTTTCAATTCGATTTAAATCAATTCAATTTGTATAGACTGCTTCTAATAATGGTCATTGACGCAAAGCAGCTTTAAAGAATTAAAAATTATGGAAATAAATTAGAAAATGTAGTGAAAATAGACTCTAGACTAGACTCTAACTATCAGTTTGTTCCTGATGATCAGGCTGAGGGCGCCAGTGGCAAGGAAAAACTCCCTGAGATGACAACGGGAAGAAATCCTGAGAGTAACCAGATTCAACAGGGAACCCATCCTTTTTTTGGGTGATATTATGACAGTTTATCAGTCCCTGGTACATTTGTGAGTTTGAAAGTTCAATATAACGGTTAAGGTGCTTAAATTAATATGAAGTCCACTTTCATTATTGGAGACAAAACTACCTTTTTTTTTTAAAAATCAAGGTGTATTCATTTATCCATTAATCCACGAATCACACAACATCTGAATCATGTGTGCACTTTGTGTATGTGGTCCAAAAGATCAGCTAAAACACAAACTGCTATGCTAACATTGACTCTCTGTCATGTATGGGTTGGGGTTTCATTTAGAATCCGACTAAGGATTATTTTGTATTATATATACATAAATACGTATATATATATATATACATAATTATATTGTAACTATTACAAAATGATGTAACAAAATTTAGATTAAACAAATAAGCACTACTGCCTCAGATCTACAGCACCCTCTACTGGACACAACACTCATCTAAAGTCTTAAAGAGAAGAGGTGTTTAACTAACTCGTGTGAGGAAGAGTCTGTTGTTGAGCAGGTTGTTGAGTTGGCCCAGGCCTTGCTCCACTGTATGTCTGCGAGATTCTGGCAGGTCCAGGTTCTGGCTCAGCGGCGCCCCTCTTTGACCGGGGAAGAAAATACGCTCTGCGTATGTGCGGTAGTCCAGGAACGGTATGCCTGGACCACCGACGTCGCTGCTTAAATCCATCATCTCTGTCATCAGATCTGAGTTGAAAGGAGAAAAACAGGATTTTAGTTTTTTAGATTTTAGTTTTTAATTCTTCATAAATCATAATTTTGGAGTGTGTATGTGTATGTGTATGTGTGTGTGTGTGTGTTTGGGTAAGAGGGAGATAAAAAAAAATAGAAACACACCTGTGAACTCCTTTCTACACTGGTCTCCTACATTGATCTCCAAAGTTTCCAGTTGGACCAGAACCTTCTTGTAGTCTCGCATTGCTTGCTTACTTTTCCTCCTGTTCCCAAATAATTTATCGCCATAATCATCATCACAAAATACACATGAAAACAAAATAGGCAGTTCCTAATTTATAGTTGATAACTTCTTAAGGGGCGTACCTGTACATGAGGATGATGACCAGGACGATGAGCACGACCACGGCCGCTCCGCCTGCAAGCCCGACTTGAGCCTCCAGAGGCACGGGGGTGTGAGTGCCCATGTCGTACTCCACTGTGCTCAGATTAAATACAATCCATCCCATTACCACCTGAGAAACAGACGCATAACGAAATGAAACTTAGTACGGATACGCAATTGTGAACAAACAGCTAACGGGTTATGAACAAAACGAGACACATTTTTAGGTTTGCTTATAAGAGATTACAGGGCATGACCATGCTTAGTAAAGTACAGAGTTCACATTCATTTATCCTTTAACTAATGTACGGTTCACTCACTCATCATCTAAACCGGTTTATCCTGTGTACTGGGTTGTGAGAGGCCTGGAGACTAAGAAGGCCAATATATCGCAGGGCACACACATACACACACTCACATCATCATTCACACACTCATGTATGAATCTGCATCTGCATTTGGACTGTGGGAGGAAACCCACCAAGTACAGGGAGAACATGCGAACTCCATGCACACAGAGACGGGAATCGAACCCGGACGGGAATCGAACCCGGACCTTGGGAGGTGCATGGCGACAGAGCTGACCACTAAGCCACTAATCCCGCCTTGTGCACGGGATTCAGGCATTATGAAAATAAATAACGTGTAAGTGGAATAAAAAAAATCGGAGTCCCGTGCATCGTTAACTGTGACCCATTATGACCTAGAGTGATGTAGCTTTGACTGAAGAACAGTCAGAGCCGAAGTTACACATTGTGTCAACACCATGCTCATGCCTTCAGATGTCAGAAGTAAATTGTTGCGCAGATACAGATAACGGCATAGTCTTACACAGTACAAGTGGTGTTCATGCATGCATGTATACAGTACACATAAAGGCATGTTAAGGAAACGTGTCATTTCATTTCATCAATCATACTGTTTAACTCCCCTTATGGGTTTTGTGAGTGGACGATAAAGCACACATGACCCTGTTTGCTAAAGTGCTGCCTTATTTCAGTGTTAAAAACTGTCACAGTTGACTAAACAGATTAAAGTGGCTTTTAGTGCCCATTAAGATCAAAGAGGAGGTCACTACTTCCTCGCTTGCATATGCATTTACACGAGTTGAAAAATACCAGGCAGAGATTATTGCAATGAACCACCCATTTATCAAGGCTGATGGTAATTACAGTGACTTTGTGACCGTACGTGCTATTTAACGACTGTAAAAAGCTGGTGTTATTTTGGGCACAAACAACCGAGGTGACATGGCACAGGCGGTGCTTTCAGACACTTATTATGTTCGGTGACCGAAGAAGCCATTTTGTGGGAACACTGCCTGCCAAGTCATTACAAATTTACTGAAAGGATTTGGATTCTGGTCAACCTTTTACTTTCTGGACACAGGTTGGGTTTTTTTTTTTTTTTTAGCATCCTGTAGCATCAGCTGTTAAAATATCAGTCATGCTGGGTGATGAGTCTGTGATACGATCTAATTTATTCATAAATCCATTCACGGGAGCATTTACACAAGAAATGTGATGCAACTGAAAAATCTAATTAGTTTGGAGTTTTATACACAGATTATGCGACAAGTTTAAATATATTTATTTATTTCAATGGCACCTATAGATTTGAAAGAAATGTTGAAAAAAGGGTGCTTGTGGCTTCGCAGAAAGTGACCCAAAACAAATCCATAATACACTATAAATAAGATAAGCGGTTCGTTTAACAAAAAAAGTATTGGCGCCCTGGAAAAGCAGGACGAGTTAGGGCGTGTCAATAGGAGCTGATGCACTGCAATGGCTGAGATGCATTAATGAAAGATTTAGCGCACATCACGCTCTGTTGTTTTCAGCCTTTTTTCTTTTTCTTTTTTTTTAATGGAGCTTTGTATGCACCACTAAATATAAATCAGCACTGCCACGGACGTGCTTGGTAATTCATGCATGATTGGCATTTATCAGTATAGACGTGAGAATAAGAAGAAAATAAGTGCTGTCAATTTGTTTTGTTTTATTTGTATAAACAATAAAAATTTTTTTAGTTTAGTTTAGTTTTGTTTAAATCCATATTCACACACACTCAAAAGACTGATAAATGATTGACACATTTCATGACAACATGTTTAGAAACAAAGCAATGCATAGTCCTTGATGTTCCACTTTTGTGATATTAAAAGCACACGCTGTGGAAAAACATCCCATACCTACTTTTTTTATTCAGTGCAAAACGTGTTAATTAGGCATCATGCACCTGGGTTTAATATTTATTTTAGCGCTTAGGTTTTAGAAGTGGCGTAATTTTATTATCAATCTTCTTGTTTCTCTGTCTAAATGTGCTGACCTTCAGCCTGGGCAGGTCTTCGTTCTCCGAACCAAGCGGCTGCTCCTCTGGCGGTTCGCAGTAGAGGTGTGTGTCGTCCAGCGTCTTCACATCACAAATCTTGTCTCCGAGCCAAGCCACCACCTCGTCTTTACTCATGGCGAGAGTTAGACCTTTTCCCTGCACAATAAAATGCACAGCGTTAACACAGACTAGAAGCATGTTCATAATACAGGGTTAAGGTGGGACAAAAATAACTTTCCTTGGCTTAATTGGATACTAAATTGATTTTTTTTCAGCGCTGTATTATTTACCACAATAGGCTCCAGACTGTATATCTGATACATGGCAATGCGGCCATGATAACAACTGTGATTATAGAACTCCTGCTTACTTTTCTATAGCAAGAGTCATCGTTATTTAGATTTCCGCTGTATAAGCGCTGGATGGACAGTAACATCATGGAAAAAACTTGTTTAAAATGCTCGGGGGAAATATTGTTATTACTTTCTGTCACTGCTATTATTCATGACATTTCATTATTATTATTATAATAATACGGCAGACCCCGCCTCTCAGCCTGAAACATGGCCACAGAGGACTCAAACTCACAGTACACTAGATCAAACTCATCTCATTACTGACTGTACACACCTGAACCCTGTTTCACACAGTATATTACGACTGCAAAAATACATGCACTCACTGTGTAATTTATTCTAACCAAGCTAACCTTCTAACCTTGCCAAGCTAACCTTATAATTCTTGATGACTGTTTTTATGTATGACCTTGTGTTGGCTGATTCCTTACGATTGATTCTTTGCCCGGCTAAGCCTGTTTGCTCATCACCTGACTCATACCTGTTCTCTGACATCTTATTTTGCTTGTTTTGTTTTCTAATAGATCCCTTTCTGTCGACAAAATCGACAGTGCCGGCCTGTGGGGCTGCGAGGCCCTATGCGAGATCATGAAAAGCTGGCCCACTTGTGTAATTGTGCATGTCATTTCAGTGTCTGCAATTAAGAATGTGCATAAAAAATCTGTTTTTTGCTTGAATTAAATGCTAAAAGGAATCTCAGACATAAACATATTTGTTTTTCTCAATGTATTTATGTTTAATATTTAACTCTAAAAAGATAGATAGATAATCATATTAAAACATCACACACCTATACACACAAACCATGACTATGAGCAAACTGGACCACAGTAAAATTGCGACTGCAACAATGATGAGAAACAGATTATGCTCTGTTAAGCCACACTGTCTCCGCATCTGATTTATATTTCTGTAAACGTTTTTTTTTTTTTTCGTTTACTTGATGGACCTAGTTGCCACTAGTTCACTCCCTTAATTTCACTCTTTAATTCAGCAAATGTACATTCCGCTACCTTGCACAGACATTAACTACACATTTAGCTTATTTGTCAACAAGACAGACGACGTTGTGAGAGAGGCAATACACAAATCAGTTAAATCCATATATTACCATAAAGATTAAAATATCAGGAACTTTATTTCTGCAATGAAACATTAATCTAAAATAGATCTAAAATAGGCCATTTTTGTATGAATCTGCTAGTTCTGCATTTTGACTGTGGAAGGAAACCGTGAGCAATTTAAAGAGATACTGTATAGTGGAATCTATGGATACGAGTACTATGATCATTACAGCACTTCCCAGTATATCGCAGGCGATGTTGTGCAAATTGGTATGTGGTGCTTCAGTGTATGTTTCCAATCTTTTGCGCTTTTAATTATACTGTTGTTTTGTAATTATTATTGTTTTCGGCAATTTGTGTCATGTGTTAATTATACAGAGTTATGCTTTTTCTTGGGTAATTATTTTTTCTCGCTGTTGTTGTGAATTGTATCATGTTTAGTATAACAACATGTTTATGTAGTCATGTTCTATTGTGGTGAGAAGGGAATGCTTTCAATGACGTACGCGGGGCTCTTGCCGTAAGGCGGGGCTCTAGGCAACCACCTGTATTGCCTGTTGGATGGGCCGGCACTGCCTCTATGGCCATGTTTTGTAATCTGAGAAGTGGGGCTTACTGTCACCACCTACTGGTTTTTCTAGTACCTTGCGTTTTAGTTACCTCTCTCTCTCTCTTTTTTTTTTACTTAAAATTTAGCATAGCCAATCCATGTACTAGCATGTTTTTTGGACAATACCAGAAAACCCCTGAGGAGACCCGTGTGGACAAGAGGAGGACATGTGAATCTCCACACAGGAACTCTGAGGCAGCATGGCTACCCTGTGAACCATGATGTCACGTACTAACATCTAACAATTTGTTAAAAGCATCAACCAAATTAAATATGTGGGGGGAAAAAAAAAACAGAAGTTAGAGCCTGATAACAAGAACAAAATATAAGACACAGACATTAATTAGCAGGCTGACATGATTTTTACTTATACATGGCATGAAAGAAGAAAGGGTCAATCATGGATTCAATGTTCTTCCAACATTTTAAGATTAAAAACTGAACATAAACAGCCGCTCTCGTGTTAAATATGAAGTGTGAGTAGGTTATCGAAGCGTGCTGTTCTTTCTGTGGCTGTCTCACAGTCATTTATCTCAACATGAACAATCAAAGCATGAACAATTAGTATACAGTTACTCTATATATTATAATTATATAATAATCTAAAGTTAAAGTGTTCTACTGAACAGTGAGTAACTGCATGTCTTAGAATGCAATTTATTCTGTTCTTTTCTATAAAGGATTTGGAGAAAATGAATCCTTATTTTAAAAAAAAAAGAAAGAAAGAAAAAGCAAAGTGGCATGTATTGATCGAGCCATCCATTCATCAACACGACAACCCATCAAGAGAACGATTGAACAAAACCTTCCTTTAATTAAAAAGCATCATTTAATTTAATTAAAGAATGAAGGCGGCGGCTGAAGATTAAACGAGCGAGTTACAGGAAAGCTCTCTGACTGATGCTAATGAAATTAAGTAACTGCAAATATAATCTGCTACTTTTTATAGGATCCAAGATATGGATTTCGAGAGAGGTTTGAATAGAGTCTGAGCGCTACTAATAAATGCTAATTTAAGGTAATGAGTTGAATCTTTTTTTTTTTTTTTTAAAATCTTAATAGCCCTGTGTATAATCAGCCTCACCTCGACAGCGAGCACTCCTCCAGGTTTGAAACGGATAGGTAAGGTCGGGTCCTCGCGGTTCAGGAAGTGTAACTCTGGGTTTGGATGGTATGTAAATCCTGTACCCTTGATGCTCTCGAAATCCAAATGCACGTTGTCCATCTCGAACCAAACTCTCACGACACGGGAGCCCTCTGGCACTTTAGGACTCAGACAACTCATCCGTTCTGAGCTAACGTTTACACAGGAGGTCTGTTTCTAAAAGAGGGAGAGGGAGAGACAGAGAGAGAAAGAAGAAAATGACAAAAAGATTAAGATAAGCCAGACTGAAGTAGGAGGAAAACTATGATGTACAATGGGAGAAAGAAGACAGAGTGGATTTAACACAGAGATAAAACCAGACAGTGGCTATTTCACATCCAAATCCAGATCGCTGCAGGTTCCAAGCGGCCTGTTAGTTATTTAAACTTAGCTAATCAATGACAAGCTTAATTTATGTGCTACAAGTCATACAAACTAGATTGACGAGTGTATTAGTTTTAATGTTATGGATCCTGCTAGTGTGCAGAAATTCAGGCAAGGCTACAACTGTTCACTTAAAATACTAGGCAACTATATCTGATTATATTGGCTAAACTTTTTAATTAAACAAAGGCAAAAAACTACAAGAAAAGCTGGGGCGGGGGGTGTGGGTGGTGGGGGGGGGGGGGGGGTCGAAATAAAGAAATAAATAAAAAAAGAGGAAA
>JAQMYK010000039.1:4505286-4518119 GCA_030014345.1 Clarias buthupogon | reverse complement strand
TAATTTGACAAAGTTTCTGAAGGGGGATTCACACACACCGCCGGCACAAACACAGACACACACACACACACACACACGCACAGCATAAGTCATACTGAGCAAGAGAACCATTAATATAAACCTGCATACACACACACACACACACACACACAAACAAACATACCAGGTCATTTGCATCATTTTCAACGACACACACACATACACACACACACACACACACATTCCATGTCTTGCCTAGTCATACTAAGCATCTGAACCATTTACACAAACACACACACACAGCTTGTGAACCATTAATAAGAACAAAGACCTACACACTCACACACACACATAGCCTCTTCCTCTCTCTCTCTCTCTCTCTCTCTCTCTCACACACACACACACACACACCAAATCATAAAAAAAACATTTACATCATTTGCGAACACACACACAGAGTTATACTGAACACTTGAATAATTCACATGAACAAATGAACAAATTAATACGCACACACAAACACACACACACACACACACATCAAGTTATACTGAACACCTTAACTATTTGTACTCACACACACACAAACACACACACACACACATCATCCTTATTACTGTTTGTGTACCACAGAGGTGTACAGAGTGCCTGTTCAATTCATACGAACAAACACCTGCAGTCACACACTTATTGCTATAGGAGAGACAAACTAATCCACACATTAAAGCACCACGTACATTAGAACAGTGTGTGTACACACAGCCGATACACACACGGCCTCACGCATCTCAACACAAAATGAGACAAGTGTGCGCTCAAATGTTCGGTTCCGGCTCGAACTACAACATGACGTCCTTTAAACCGTGCTCTACTACTCATACATACTCAATGTTCACTCTGTGTGTGTGTGTGTGTGTGTGTGTGTGTGTGTGTGCCCTTTAGCAAACTCATGGCAGGGTAGGTGTTAAGCTGGACTGAAACTAGCCGGAGGAGCTCGATGCTGTAAACACTTGTGTTTGGACGTTAATATTTTATTCAGGCCCGGAGCTGCTGCAGCGGCTGTCACTCCTATCTGCCTACCCACAATGCACCACGGGGGGTCCAGCTGCCCCGGGACAAACACTACTCACCAAGATAAGCCCTCTCATCTCTTTTACATTCACACAAGGCACACAAACTTGTAAACACACACATACACCCAACAAAGTTGTCAAACTGACTCAGATTTGAATTAAATTTCATTATTTGCGAGGGGGAGTCATAAATTATCTGCACATATTTCCATATCTAATTTTTGTACATAATCTCCTCGTACTTTGTCTATTTTTGTCAAACTGTCAACAAATATCGATCAATGTATTAGGCTGAGCTCGAGCCACGAATGGACCGCTGTCTCCGTCCTCGTAGGGCTGCTTTCAAGGGACCAAACAGGTGAAAGTCCGATGGAGCAAAATCAGGACTGTAGGGCTTTAATACCTTAAAATAAAGTGTTTGCAGAGTGTTGACAGTGTGGGCAGAAGTGTGCAGACGTGCATCGTCATGCAAGATCACGACGTCCTTGGATATCAGTCTTCTACGTTTAAAGTTTGGGCTTCAGCTCTTCAATAAGCGTCTGACTGAACCGAGTGCTGTGGATTGTTGAACATTTTTCCTGTTAATGTTCCAATACTGGCCCTTGAGAATCCCAGAGACCTGTAAGCATCGATTTTCACACTGATGGTTGACTTTTTAACTTTTTCTCAGTCAGCGATTGAGGATGTCTCCGTTCTCCGTACTCTGCCGTTTACTCTCAGACTCGTAGTGATAAATCCGCGTCTTTTCACCAGTAACGATTCTCTAAGGAACTTTCACCTTCCTTGGAGTCCAAATTTTGTTTGCAGATATCTAAACGTTGGATTTATGCTCTTCTGTGAGTTGTTTCAGCACTAGATACACCCTCAGACCACAAAAACAAAAACAAATCACTGCATGCTGCTCTTCCTTTGTGCAAATCACAAGCGGGGTGTCCATTTTCACTCGTGCCGCAGTTACAAATGAACTGATGTAACACGTTCACACCTGAATGCATGTGAGATGTTTTTCATGATGCCTGAGACAATCATCACAAAGAAACAATCAGTTAAAAAAAAAAAAAAAAAAAAAACTATTTGTTTAACAAGATATTGCGATTTCTTAAAGTAAAAACGTAAAATGTTTAATCTCTGATTGTTTTCATGTATTATTTTCACAGCACAGACTGTCAGGTGTATCTCTTTATTAACTTCACCAATAAATTGATCTATGGCCAGTTAATCTACTGGCCACAGATTATTGTGCTAATAATCAGCTCAACTTGTGTAGCTGATTATTAGCACAAGGTCAGAGATACATGTATGTCGAACGTAGACGTGTCACAGTTCTGCCTTGATACCCTTGATAGCCCTTACATGGTATCTGGAGCTAGAGTTTGTTCTATTGCTGCATCATTTTCATCAATTGCTAACTGTTATGAAATTATATTACTTCTAATAGCTAATAGTAACTAAATCACTGAACTATAGCTAAACTGAAAAACATACAGTATATAGGTGGAGCTAGCTTGTTACATTTATTTATGTATATTTAATTTTATTTGTATTAATTAGCTGGTTAATAGCTAATGAATTAGTCTAGCATTACATTTATTTAATGTAACACCAGGTTTTTTTTTCTGTCACTCACTGAGTAATTATATAAATTTGTGTTAGATAGATACTCTGTATGTTAATATTCATGTCCATCGCATCTGTAGTTTCGTTGGGTATCACTGCAGGAGCAAGAAAAAAAACCCTGAAGGATAATACATACTGTACAGGGTGGGCCAAAAGTCAATGTCCTTAGGCGTTTTTTTTTTTTTGAGACTTTTGTTTTTGATTTCATATACAAGATTGCTTTGGGACTTCAGGACCATACTTAAAACTACGCATCACACACATCTAGGTTCTGTATATTTATTAATTTTCCATACCACTTAGTCTGTAGTCTGTCTAGGGGCGTGGGGGGTCTGGAGCCCAAACCAGGAAAAACTCAGCCAGGGCCACAGGGCCACTCTGTATGGAGTGACAACCTTTCACAGGACACAAGCACACACTCACTCACACACCAAAACACATGTTATGGGCAATTTGGAAAAATAAATCAGCCTATGTTGTATACTTTGGGAGATGGATGAAAGACAGTCTCCAGTGAGAGGAGACTGGAGTACCCTGAGGAAACCTACAACGCACACGGACAACATGAAAGCTCATCACGTATAGACCAGAGGCGAGATTCAAACCCCCTACACTAGGAATGAGGTACCAGTGTGTGTGCGTATATATATATATGATAATATTATGATAAGAATATAATATTATACTAATATAATATACATCATACCATTTTTCTTTTCTTTAAGTATGTATACATTTCTATATAATAAATCACTGTATTAGCAAAACAGCACATTTTTAGAATTTCCATTATTTATTTTTCACTTTAAATGTTACAGAGAAATGTTTGTATCTCATCAAAGAAGGAAGAACCTTAATATTTAACAGTCTGGTTTCGCTTCCTTATCTTCAGTAGGCATTAGGAATACACTCTTTCACACCTAAAGGCAATTCAGGCCAGTCCACCTGGAAACACATTTTTCAAAGATGGGAGGGAACCTACTTAGACAGGGGTAGAACATAGATACAGATAGAGAAACTGTGAGGCGACAGCTATACCCTCTGCGTCCAGTGTCACTCTGACCGGTGCACAGATAAAACCGCTGTGGAGGCTGTCGGGTGTTATCTACAGAAACAGAATCGTGATCGACGGCCCACGTCTCCAGAAGAACTAAAAAAACTAAAAACTCTTGAGATACCTAAGGACTGCTGAAGTTTTTTTTTAAATCCAGCATGATCGCGTGCAAAATATTTTTTCGCGTACTTACGGTCTCCTCCAAAATTATTGGAACAGCAAGGTACAGCAACAAAAAGTCTTTTGTTTTTTGTTGTACCCTGAAGTCTCGATGAGATGGTAAATCAGAATTTCAGCCTTTATTTCCAAGCATTTTGTATACTTGCAAATACAAAGTGCACATAATGGGAATGTGAGCATCGGAACTGGGCCGCTGTGGAGTAGTGGCGCTCTGCCACACTACAAACATGGTTCGGGAACGGTTTGAAGAACATGACAAAGTGTTAATGATGTTGACTTGGTCTCCAAATTCCCTGGATCTTAATCTGTGCTAGACAAAGTCTGATCCATGAAGGCCCCACTTCGCAACTTAAAGGACCTACTACTGAGATTTTGGAACCTCAGCACACACTTGGAGATCTTGTGCCTTGATGGGTCAGAATTGTTTTTGCAGTACGAGGGGGACGTACAAAATATCAAGCGGGTGGTTTCGATGTTATGGCTGATTGGTATGTGCATACTATATATATATATATATATATATGGTATGTATACATGGTGGTATGTATACATCTCTGCAGGACAGATGCACATCTTCACTCATACAGACACATGATTCACACACATCTCGCATGATCATACACACCCCTTCGGGCGAGATCAGACTCAGCGCGACTGGCAGACATTCCTCACAGCAATAGCGACCCAAACGAGTGAGATCATAAACCACCAGCAGCTGACACACACACAAACATTACACACTCGCATTTACACACCCCATTACGGCACTGATGCAGTCTTAAAGAAGCTCCCCACTGTGCGCACATTTAGCAGCTATAAAGTACAAAACCGACAGCAACAAATGATCGTTTGCCTCTGTGGGGCTCAAAGAGAGAGAGAGAGAGAGAGAAAGAGAGAGTGTGGAGATACTAGAACATTTGCCACATGTGGTCTCCCTTTTTTTTTTCTTCCTCACGTGAAAACACAAATCGTTTTCTCCATGTGAGTAAATGAGTAAGAAGCAACCTGATATGCAGATAAGGATGCGCATGTAGTCACCTGCCTAAGACGAATCTACAAACAGCTGGAGCCATGACGTAGGCGAACAAGAAGCTAAAGCAATCGCTGAGGATTTTCCCAGATCTGATGTGTGTTATCTAACCACATGAAGGGTTTTCTAATTAGCCGTTATGTCCTGGCAGACTCTGTGTTATAATCGGTGGAATACAAGCGTTGAAAGTGCCGCATGTGACAAAACGCGGTGCTACGTTTGTTGAGTTGCTCTTAACTAACTGACCTTTTGAATAACAGTGCAATGTACAATGCTCGTACTGTTTAATACACATTCTTAGTTCATTTTACTTCTATCACTTATCACACCCTTAGATCTCTGTGAAGTCACACTGAGGTCATGCCTTGCTTGTCTCTGATTCATTTCATTGCGAAGAAGACAACAGTGGCTAGAACTGATCATTGTATGAAGCAAAAATGACTCAGTGTGACTCAGCGTAAGTGTACCATATTCTGAAAAATGTTTGCCTGCCAGACTGTCATAATGAGGAAGGAAACAGGACACGGCACATTGTTATATATATTTTTAAAAAACAGCATTGAGCATTGTAAAGTGGAGTTACTGTTAAAGCTATTTTTCTATAATCGCACATCTTGATTTTTTTTTATTGTTATTCATTGTAGACTACAGCAGTGACAAATTACAATATGCGCCTCGATTACGTGACACTTTTTCTTTTCTTTTCCGATTTAATTAAATGTCATTTTATTTATACAGTACTTTCAACAAGAGATGTTGGACACAAAAAAGCCTTACATAAGCAAAAGATATAAATGTGAAATTCTTACATTTATCCTTTAATAAGGAAGCCAGATATAAAACTTTATCTGTTTGTAGTTTTAAACTACATTTACGGTAGAGCTAAGTCGATTATGCAGTTGAATTGATTTTTTTTGTTTGTTGGACGATTCTATCATTTGAATCGATAAGAGAATATTAAGTGTGTAAACCTTTGCTGTGTTTATATTTTTTTTTTACAGACTGTCAGGATGAGTTTAATCAAAGCATCAGCAGATTTTATTTTTTCTTAAGTACTTAAAAAAAGAAAAAAGAAAAGAAACAGCTCATTTATTAAAGCTAATCTACAGCCACTGCTCAGCCCAGACCTTTGCTCTAACTGACAGGAAAGTGACAATCTACCCCTCTCTTTCTACCCAAAAGTTTGTCTATCTTTGAAAACTGATCTTTCTAGCGCTTTTGAGAACTGTCCTTGACCCGGGAGATATGCAACTCAACTCCAGCTTTGAAGTCGAATGGGTGCTCTGGCTTTCACAAAAGCACACTGTGCTCTGGTAATACAATCTAATACACAGACAGAAACTATGCAGAGTGTTATATACTGACCAAGGCCACACTTAGGTCTGTATAATAGACCTGATTAAATCCTTTCTGAGGAACTGAGTGTGCAGACTTGGTCAAATGGTGCAATAAAGTGCTTCTCATGCATACGTTTTTGAAGAAGCCGAAGTGGCTGAATATTGAGCGTGTGACAGACAAGTCAAGGCCTTGGAATTATACATTTCTGTCTGACTAGATTCTGTGCATTTTAATATACAAGGCCATGAAGTCTTAAGCACGAATAAATTGATAGGGAAATATTTTTTAAAACTTTATTTTTTAATCGTATTTTCAAGCCATGTGTTTGGTGTAACTCTTCTAAACATACCGTATATTCACTGGCATGGAAATAACATCACTGTATAAATAACAGACCCTTTTAAATCCTTATAAAGTCTTGGAGAATTAAGGTCTCATGAGGTGGACAGATTATAAATTCATTAGCTAACAGTGAAGCGATAGCTCCAGTGTGCTGCCTTGTAATCGTGTATAGCGAGATAGTTAGCTAGCGCATTATGTAATAAAAACAGGGTGACTTAAGGGAAACAAAGTATCTGCATATATACTGTAATTAAGTAACAGGATGAGTTCTAGTGACTGATGTTGGGGCAGTGGTGGCTCACACGGTTAAGGCTGTGGGTTACTGGGTTACTGATCGGAAGGTCGGGGTTTTGAGCCCCAGCATCGCCATGTTGCTACTGTTGAGCCCTTGAGCAAGGCTCTTAACCCTTTGCTCTGCTCCAGGGGCGCTATAACCTGGCTGACCCTGAGCTCTAACCCCAGCTTCCACACTGGGTTATGAGAAAAAAATAATTTCACTGTGCTGTAAAATAAATGCGACAGATAACTACATAATTATTATTTTGCCCTTTTTTTAAATCAGAGTGGATGAGACGTGATGTATTTTTGTGCGGAGGTCTTGGTCCGACATCTCGCACTAATGTGATTTAAGGAAATGAGTGCGTTATCTTTAGCGACCTTTTTTAAAGAAAGCTTGAATATCCAGAATGTTACTCTGTTCAACGGTTGAAGATTTTGCCTCAATATCTTTAACCACTGATTTGACTTTATATTAAACAGGTGTGAGGGAAAAAAAACAAAAAATGAGGCCGTTGAAGATTCCCGGTAGAAAAGAGAAGTTTAATGCAGCAAAAAGTAACAAAATACGTGAAGCATTTTCCAATACCTGGACTAAAGCATTTATACTATTCCCACAACAGACCTTCCCTCTCTACTCGTGCACATTTGGATCGTTTTAAATACGATAACGAAACCAATTTTAATGAAAATCTTTTGAACGCTTACTTTTGAATGTAATGACTTCTTTGAACAGGTTTTTATGACTCACCAGCGTCCTCGTGCTATAGGTGATGTCACACTGTTTGAGTGATACGATTTACATATTACTTGAGGCCGGATGGCTAATCGGGCCATCCTTCGAACATAGGATGGTTCTCGCTGTCTTACCCTGCTGTAGACGTTAGACTATCACTCTACTAGTAAGATTCACATCTTACTGCGATCTGAATTGATCGTCGTCTCTGTGGGAATTGAACTGTTTGGAGGATAAGCATCAAACAAACTCTGGAGTGGAATTTGTAGAGTATAATTTCTTACACTGGTCAATTATACAGGCTCACAGACTCTGTGTTTTCACATACTGCATCCTCCTGATTAAGAAAAGATCGTTTCTCATGTGTCCGTCCATTCCACCTACAAACAGATCATATCTTAGCTAATGTCTGTGGTCCGTCACACCGAGTGTGGCTTAAACGAAGCTTGAACACAGCCTTAGAACCAAATGAAACCTTTTTTGTTTTGCAAATGTCAATAAGGAGTAGAGTTTCATCTCTTATTCGGAATTTCCAACCTACATGCCTGCTTATTTTTCTTGTAGCCTGGGTGACTGATATGTCCAGTCCTGTGTCCTGGTTACATTTGTGACCATGATCATGTTTCTGGCATGACGTTTCTAGCGTGTTTATACATGAGGATCAGATAGTGACACAGACACACACGCACACACTTGCACCACTGCTCTGTACCTTGTGAAGATGTCCACTCTTGTCCCCCAGGAGTGCAATGGTGTGACCCGCCTCGGTTGCTACAGCAACGGCAGTGAGTTGAGTTGTCCAGGTGATGGCAGGCGTGGCTTGGAGGGGCACTGCACTGGCGATGGGGCTAGGGGTGTGTTCACCTCCGCACGGGTACTCAGTCACAGATGTCTGCAGACACACACACACACACGCAGTGAGATTACATCCCGACACCGCTGGTCTAACAGTTTAAAATCTTAGTCATGGAATCTTGCATCACATAACATTAGCAGACATTTTCCTACAGCAGTATGAGTGGGGGTTGTACTAGCTTTGATCTTCTCTAATCTGATGTTTTGTCTATTTCAAAAACACACCAGATGCTTGTAACAAAAAAAAACAAAGGAGTTCCCACTTCGTCAACAGCAAACAACAACAAATAAGGAAAAGATAAAAGCATTGTACAGATATGAGTAGGACTTGATAAATTGGTTTAGTGCTATATATGGAACATATCAAAGTAAAGTCCAGATGAATGACAGGCCCTAACCACATTATCTCACCTACTCGGTTTGACTCCACGAGCTTAAGCAAGTCCACTAGCTTCCATGAGGACCAGCAAAAAGATTAAACATGTTTACAGAAACATGCACATGCAGTGACTCTGCACTGCCTACTTCCAATACATGTTGTGAACTAAATCATCAATCCAGGCTACCAACGTCCAGTCCTGATTCTCACATTCACAATGTTGTTTCTTTAGTTGGTGTACAGGGGTCAGTAGGGGCATTCTGACTCTCACTCTGTCTGCAGTTACACGGACCCGTACGCAACAAGCTGCAATGTACTGTGTGTTCAGACTGCTATCTATCAGAGCCAGCATTAATATTTAGGATTTTTGACCAGACAGGCCAGCCTTCCGTCCACACGAGCATCGATGAGTCTTGGGTGCCCAAAACGTGTTCTTTGTTGAACAACATTTGGTAGGACCTAACCAATATATAACAGGAACACGCCACAAGACCTGGAGCTTTTATCCCATTGTCTCGTTATCACGATATGACCGAAACAAAAGGAAGCGCCAAGCCAGAAAGCCAGATTGCTGTTTGATCGTTGTTTATTTGATGTAATCAGTCATTTATAATAAACTTATTAATATGCTCAGGGTTACAGCTGAGGTAGTAATGTAATGTCTTTACAAGAATAACAGATTACACAGCCAAGGGAGGTTGAAAAGTCCAGGCTTCATTTTTTGAAGAAAAAAAGAGATAGAGAGAGAGAGTGAGAGAGAGAGAGAGAGGACCGCAATCACGTGTATTTGATCAGGTGCAAAAAAAGGTACATGTGGATGGTAATGGTAGGAACAGAAATGCATTAAAATTAGCATTTTAAAGAAGTCCACAGTGAGGTAACCATCCAATCGTGACCTTAACACAGTTTCCCTCTTTTCTGGCTCATGGCAGTCTGATGTCTGATGACAGATTTGGTCTTCAGCGTTTGCTTCTTGAGTTTTAGAAAAGATTTCTCATGGTCAGTGTAGCTGACAAGTAAAGGCAGCTCAGGCTCCCCCTCCAAACCTCATGCTTAAATCATTACCCCCTCAGCTCAAAATCGTGATATGATATCTCAAACAGACTTCTTGATGTGGTTTCTGACCCTGTATGACACGCTGTTCTCTATAAAAATGAATAAAACACAGAAACAGCAGCCGTCGTTTTTTTTTCTTTCTGCACACAGCTTGGCATCAAATCTGGCCCCAAACATAAAGGTGGCAATGGATGTTAGAAGTGTTTCACACAAAGACCTGTGTATTTTGTTTTTATTACGTACTGTACTTCTATTGCTAAGTTACTGTTTTGTTTTGCCTTTTTTTTTGCTGAGAAATAAGAGCAAATTAGCGAAATTCTGTCTTCTGAGGTGCTGATGATTTACGATGCAGTCTGCACAATGCTAAACAGGAGGATATAATCTTCTCTTCTCTAGCTATATAAACCTTGTAACTGCGGTGCAACACCGAATCAGCAAGCTTCAGACACAAACTGTGGCTGGCTGATGGATTAGACCTGAGGTGGAAAAGAAGAAGGAGAAAGAAATAAAATTCCATTATGCTCAAACTCTACCTTTAATCTTTTCATTGCGCAGTATAAGGTGAAGCAATGTCCATATAAATCATCAAAACCGGGCTTTGAAAAACTAAACTCTGGCAACTGTGGCCACCCGTGTCCTTGCACCTTTCTCCTATGTAAAGTGAAAGGACTTTCTGCTTTGTGACTGAGAAATGTTTGCAAATTAACCTTGAGTAAATGAAAGTATAACCTCCTGTTCCCTCGCTGTGCCAGCTGCTGACTCCAAATGCCTCCTGTCCTCGACCGGCAGGAGGGAACCCCTCTGAGACATAGCACGGACTAATAATTATTAATAATTCAGGTAGGATTTTAAATATTTTAAGTGTGTCAGGGTACAACGACGACAAAAAAAAAAAAAAAAAAACAGGTGTGGGGTAATGCTGCTTACGGAGCCTTCCAGGAAAAACATGGAACCCTGCACCCACCCTGTATCCGGAGGGATAACAAAGCAGGTGCTATTCATCTCGCTCTGAGAGATAAATCAATACAGTCATTAGGGGTTAAGGCGAAAATAAAAAATAAAAAAAGCTGAAAAGAAGGAAGTGCAAAAGACACGTGACTCCTAACAGCTTTTTGTCTTTGTGACACCCACACCAGCTCTGATTAACCTCGCGCTAGCAAAACAATCGATTCGATTCGACTTGATTTGCATGGCTCTTTCAACAACGCACGCCGTCACGGAAGCAGCTAATATTTCAGATATCAATTTTAAATTTATTATTTTGTCCATAGCAAACTAAAAGGACAGTGGCACCAGATAGTCAAACGGTCTAACTGCATAACCAGGTAATTCATTAGTTTTAATATGAAGGCCTTTTTTTCATATCATCTCCTCCTCTCTGATGGAGACTTGAGCGCAAAAACAAGAGGTTGTGGCAAACTGCAGTCCTAAAGCTATCATGGCAAAAACGTTCGATTCAGTTGCGGTCCTAAGTTTGTCTTCAGGCTGTCCATATGAGGCCCATCCTTAACGATCAAAACGTCAACCAGGAGTCTCATCAGGATGGATCGATCCCATCCAGACAGCAGAAGAAGTCATGATGCCTAGCTTTTTTTGCTTGATGTATTCGCATTTGCGTGGTAATGTGGTGAAATAATTTTGGATCTGGCTGTTCATTTTGGCAGAACAGGACTCTTGGTAAGCGTGACATGCACGAGAAATCTTTAAATCATGCAAAATGTGCACTTTTCTCATTCCACATTCGAGGTCCAATGTATAAAGCAGAGCATGAATAAGGAGCTACCAAGCGATGTAAGAAATCTCTCCAAAAAATTCTGGAGCCAAGGGTGCAAAACTGGCGGTGCTCGGTGAGTGGGAGGGATGGCGTTCTGGCTCTCTCTCCAGCAGCTATCCGAAATTGGGACTGTGAGATACCCGGTAGGAATTTTTTTTTTTGTTGTCAAAATACTGAAATCATGTTAATTTGGCAACACTGCAGATGTTGGGATGCTGCTTTTGTATTAGATAGTTTTTTTGATAAAATTACACAAATATATATATATCTCTCTCTCTATATATATATATATACAGAATAATGTTGAAACAATGGGATAAAGTTGAACATTCTTCTTAACAATATTAACACTAAACCTGATGTCCTGAGCGGAACTCGAACTACAATCATAGTTCGAGTCCCGCTCAAAGGACACACAGTACATGTTTGACCACTGGGCCAAAGGAATCATCCTGTTGATGTTCCAAACAACAAAAACAACATATTACAGTACAGCAATTTAGAAGTCAAGATGCACCTCATGGTAGTAAAGAAAACAGAAAGAGGTGACATTACACAACTAAGAGATGCGTGACGTGGGAAACACATGCCGTGTGCGAGAAGTGCAATCTCTGATCAGATTCTAAACCCATGGATGTTGCCGGACGTTCCGTGAATGGATGTTATTCAGCATAAATGCTCCAAATAAAGATTATAACTGCATTGTTTGAGGTTGTATTTGCAACGTTGTGTTTGGGACATTCATTAAAACCTATCAATATCATTTCAACAGTCATTTTAACTTTCATAAACGAGGCTGAAACAATCATGGACATCATCGAAACATCATTACAACTATATTAGTCATACAACGGTAGGGTTCCTGCTGGAAACTGAATGCAGAAGAGGGAGGAGAGAGCTTTCCTCTAAATAAGAATATGTTATTATGCTCTACAGCAAAATCTTTTTTTTTTTCCTTTATTGTTGTCTCATACTTTATATTCTTTATTTTTAAAACTATTTTAAATTTTTAGGTCCTCAGCAGTCGTTCAAGCATTTCACTTCATATCATACAGTGTATGACTGTGTACTAGTGATGCGCGGGTCGGGTATTTTTCCAACCCGCGGGTCCCGCTTTTATGAAATTATTTGGCCCGCCCCAGCC
>JAQMYK010000039.1:4491054-4505186 GCA_030014345.1 Clarias buthupogon | reverse complement strand
TACCCGCCCCAACCCGCCCCGCGGGCTACCCGCGGGGCCCGCGGGTTAAAAGACGACCCGCGCATCACTACTGTGTACGTATGTGGCAAATAAAATTAGAATTTCAATTTGAAATCAGCAGTTCGTCTGGCCATGTCTTAGAGAAAGTGTGTCTGAAAATCCTTGCATGTTGCTCTTCAAGTCGTTTTGTTCTGAGCTCACTTCATCTGCTCCTGTTAGTCGAGCAAAGTTCTGTTCCTTGTCCTGTCACGGGTTTGCTACCTGAATGTGTTCACCTGTTCTGTGTCTCGCCTTTGATTAGTTTGTTGACACCCTGCTGTTTCCTTTTCCTGTTGCCTCACTGTGACAAGTCGAATCATCAGATAGTGAGTCCAGGTTTACGATTTATATTCTGCACCCATGTTATTACTTTTACGTTTGGAACACTGTTATGTTTTTTTTTTTTTTTACTGCCCCTAATAAATATTACTCTGATTTAACACCCTGGCATTCTGCCTTGACTAATCACATGTTACACTTCACAACCACATGCATGCAGGTAAGTCAAAGTAAATACATCCGTCAACCTTTGTCCTTTAGCAAAATAAGGGTAGAAACTGTTTCCTTAAAGGTATACTGGTCGACAAATTTCTTAATTATACCCAAGGGTGTAGGAGAGGAGGAATTTGGGAGTTGGTGGAGATGCTTCTTGGGCGCCATCTCAACAGCACTGCAAAAAAAACTTTCTCCACCATCCAGCTGTAAAGCATCCAACACACACTTGTATTAGCCCCTTAAGCATCTCAAAACTAATCGAAGCGCTTAGAACTGCATTTTTTTTGTAAAGACCCAGATCAGTGACTGATGAAATTCTAATTAGCGCCTGTAGGCTGAAATACTGGTCTATACTTTGCTAAGACAGATGCTTTCTTTCTTTATTTCTCCTTTTTCCTTTCCTGAAGAGCTCAAAAACTTGTATCCTTGGCTCATTTGCTAAGGGAAAAAAAAAAGGCTCACATGTTTTAAATGTGCCTAAATCATCCACCGTGTCATGATTAATGTGACAGATTACAGTGCTGAGTAAATGTTGTACGGCAGTCATCTTCCTGAAAAATAAAAAATATAATTCTTCTTCTTTATCACTGTGTGTCTCTTGCGTTTTTATTAAATATGAATAATTAAAACGAGCTATCTTTTTTTGATTGAGCATCTACAGCAGACAATCTTCTCTTCATCATGCAACAGCTCATTGTTATAGAACAAAGTAAAGCAAAGTCAATTATGAAATTTAGGTCATGGAGTAGTTAATAGTGTAAATAAACAAACAGATAGCTAGATTAGCTGTGCGCACTTTTGAAAGCAGCCCATGTTCCACACATGCTTTCATTATCATTTCAAGACATTCTCTCAAACAACCAACTGAAACAAATCCTGTTACATATTTATTCTCAACTTTTAATAACTGTTATTGTGACACATGATCATATAACACTGTTTGCAGGATACAGTACATGTAGCACATATCTACATTTAGTTAGGAATAAAAACACATACAGGTGTTCTTTTATAGGAAAACAATCTATGATGGCATGGTGTGTTATCGCCAGATTTGAATTTAAAATATTCTTAACAGCTCAAAGGTGATTATTTTCCAAAAACCACACATTCTGAAGTTTTTCATGATAATCCCCGTATAACAGAGGAATTTCACTCATTCATTCATTTTCTATACCTCTTTATCCTGTATACCAAGTTCGCGGGGGGCCTGGAGCCTTTCCCAGGATACTTTTGGCCATGAGGCGGAGTACTCCCTGGATGGGGTGCCAATCCATCGCAGGGCACACACTCTCACACACTCATTTGCACAAAACTGGCAATTTGGGAACGTCAATTATCCTACTCTGCATGTCTTTGGACTGTGGGAGGAAACCGGAGAACCCAGGGCACACCCACTGAGCACATGCAAACATGCAACAAAAAAAAAAAACTCGACCTACAGAGGCTACAGTTGAGACACCACCGTGCCTCCAACAAAGGAAATTGCTATTTTTTATTATTATTATTTTTATTATTAATAAAACATCATTTTATTTCATCCATGTACACTTACATGTTAATTCCTGTTATCAGATACTCCATGTGACAGCTATAAACATGTATTCCTCACCTATTTGTTCCCTCTCTTTTAAAAAAACTAACCAAAACTCCTGAAAACTTTCCTATGGTTTCCTATGGTGGACTTATACTGGAGACTCCTTCCAAGAATTATCTATTTTTCTTAAAATAAAACTTCAACATATAACTGTGCCATTCTTTTTAAAAATATTTCAGTACTTAGTTATAAGATATTTATTTTTTTTATATTCAGGGGTTAAAATCTCCTGTCCAGTCTGTGTATGTGTGGAGTTTGCATGTTCATTGTCTCATGTTCTGCTGGTTTCTTCCAGGCACTCCTTCCTCCCCCCAGAGTCCAGAGACATGTGCTGTGAGCTGACTGGCATTTCCAAATTGCCCATAGTGTATGACTGTTTATGCACCTGTGCCCGATGATAGGTTGGCACCACTTTCCAGGGTCTCCCCCCCCTCAGCCTTGTGCCACGTGTTGGGCCTTCATGAAGCAGTGCTGAAACTAGATGGATGGGTTTGCATTACTGCTGTTATTAAATTGACAATCACCTTCTGACCAATTAGAATTAAGAATCCGACAGCTCTGTTAGAATAAGGGGTAGACACACCCTAATAAACCCCACCCCATCCCACACTCACACACCCTCCAACTCCATTGTTTACACTGTACATATTGTAGTTGCGCCAGGCATTACGGTGAGGTGTGTGTGTTCTACGTTAGTGTTACTCTAGAACTGCAGCTGTTCAGTCGGCTGACAGACAGACAATAGCTGGGCGTAGAGAAAGAGGGGGGAATGCTGAGTGTTGGCATACGATTAAAGGCAACTCCAAACACACACATATACGCACACACACACACACACACACACACACACACGTATAGACATATAGACTCAAAGCACTACTACTATTCCTTTCACAGCTACACCTTTAAAATATGTTGTTTCTGTGATGTTTACGACCACAAAGCGGTTTTCTCTGTGTGAGGTTTTAAAATGTAACCAAACCGTAGCTGAATGAGCCGGGGTGTGTTGTGGTGACCGTGTCAGTGTCTTTGTGTGTGTGTGTGTGAGTCTGACTGAGCTGTGGGGGAGGCAAGGTGGAGATTAGAGGCTCAGTGGTCAGTCCGGGTTTGTGGTGTGTCTAAACAGTGTGTTCATGCTGTGTTTTGCGTTGATGGTTGAAGAGTGGATTAAGAGTCAAACAGGAGGTTAGAACAAGAGGTCAGTAGGCCATTATGGGTGTGTCGTTGCATATGTGTGTGTGTGAGAGAGCTTGTGGGATGTGGGTCAGCATAACTGGAACCAGCTGCAGATTTAAGCTAGATTTACCTCCAACACACACACACACACATACACACACACAATCTCTCTCTTATGCACGCTGTAATACAAACACACACACATATGTATATACTTTATATATGTATGTATTTTTTCCCCCCAAACCACACACATACAGACACACACTTGCTCCTTTATACAGACACACCCCGCTTTGTGTCTTCCTCCCCCTGCAGCCCATTAAAAGCCCCCATGTGATTTTCCTCCTTCCTTTCACATGAACCTAAACCAGAACATCCTTTTCTACTTAATTTTCTCATCTGTTCCTGAAATTAAACAGTTTCCCATTTTTCAGAGTTTTCCCTCTGAACGTGTACGGTGTTGAATTTGTTTAAATGCACACGCTATTACAAGCTTCATATCACATGACACCATATCATGCTACAGATAATTAAGTAAGGGCACGAATGAATGAAACCTATTTCTTTAATTTTATGGCATTGTAATAACTTGCTCAACAGACCAATTGATTAATTATATATACTGTATATATACAGTATATTAGGGTTTTACATTAGAGAAAGAAGGAAAGCCAGTTGTTCATTTAAAGCAGCTATTCTTTAGCGACCGCACTCGAAGGAATCATGCTGCTGTCATGTGACACTGGGACTATTGAATTAAAAAAAAAACTTCTGACGCACTTCCTGGCTGGAAACCGCCGAGATCGTGAGGCCGAGCGGATATTTTGGAAACGAGTAAAAATAGGATCGACGACTTTTTCAGTGAGTCAAACCCGGACATGCCACAACATACTGTACATACAACTTCAAAATGTTTCTTCAAGCTGTACCGTTCCGTTGCTGTTACCACCATTGACATTGTTTGTTTTTTCTTCAAAACAAGCCTGCACAATCATAGGCTGAAATTTAATCAAACCCACACTTCTGTTTGGAGAGAGTCTGACACTTTGTTTCGCATCTTTTGAGCTTGTTTCTACTTTTGGGGACAAGTTGTGTTTCTTTTCATTTTACCCAGTGCAAATTTGTGAAGAAAAATTTATACTAGATAGATAGATGGATGGATGGATGGATGGATGGATGGATGAATAGATAGACAGATTATTTATTACTCCCAAAAGGAAATTTATGAATAATGTGCCAGCAGTGAATTAGACTTTACAATAACTCAGATACAATTGACCTAACATTTCCAGTGCAAAAGGAGAATTGGGAAAAAGCAAAGTATTTTATGAGTTGTTTCTTGATCAGACAATTCAGAAGAACATTTGAGCTAAAACAAGACAAAATCTGCTCCATCTACCCAGTGGGAACCATAGTTAGAAGCCTGTTCTAAAAATTTACTCTTTAATTATGAAACAGGTAAAAACGTGTCCATGTTGGTTGACGAGTATCAAATAAAACTTGCTTCTTCCCAACATACTCTATATGATTAAAAGTTTGCAGACACCTGTCCATCACGCCCAGAGGTGATTCTTCTTTAAAAGTTTAAAGCACACAGTTGTACAGAATGTCATTTTACACTGTAGAATTACAATTTCCTTTTGGTAGACCTAAGGCTATGTTCACGTTATCAGCCTGAAGTGACTCAAAAAATTATCTTTTATTTTTTTTTATTGTAATGTGACACAGATCTCATTTTTAGAGCTGTCAGAATGCATAAATCTGATGTTTTCCAGATCCTGATCCAAGTTACTTGCCTATTTGGTCCTGGATTGGATATATATCCGATACGTGGTCACGCAAGTTGCATGAGAACGGATAGATTGGTGTTCATGTGACATTTTTTGACTCAGGCCGTGTATAGGGTGCTCACTGACGTCAGTCAGCACCAGTAGTGCAGAGATTTTATAGCAATAGCTGATGAAACAGCTAAAGGGAGGTGTCTGCCTTTCTTCTGTCTTCTGGACCGCAACAAATACAGCTGACTAACTTTTTGCAGACTAACTTATTTTTTGCTACAATTGCCTCATTTGTTTAAAATGAATGAGTGGTCGCACACTCACAACTCGATGTATCGAAGTGCACATACGTGCTGTTTCAGAGATTGGATGTGAACCTGTGAATCGTGGCTTGTAAAGTAAGAGGCCCAAACAAGTTGCAGAGTCACAAAACAAGCTTCTTGAAGACATGGTGTGTTCAGGTTGCAATGGAAAAGTATCCCACACAAACTTGCTTCTTCTAACATACACTATATGATTAAAAGTTTGTAGACACGCCCATCACACCCAGATTGAACGCAAAGCCACTGTGGGTTTTTTTTTTTTGTGGAATTAACAAGAACAGGAGCCTCCTGAAAACACAAATCCCTACAACCGCGCACCAAATTCTAGTGAAATGCCTTTGTAGAAGAGTGGAGCTTGTTATAATAGCTAATGAGAATGGGATTTTCGAATAGCATGAACATGAGTGATGGTCAAGTGTCCACGATTTTTTCCCCCTACATAGCCTGTCCTGTTCCTATCTGCAGAAATTCGTAACTCAAATGTTTGTAAGTTGAGGACTACCTGTATTTTGATTTTAAAACACAGAGAGGGAGACAGATAAAGAGAGAGAGAGGTGATGTTAAGACAGCACCACTACAGCAGAACGACTAGCATCTGCATCTGAGCAAATCACTGAGATGCCATCAATATCTGGTCTCAGAGTATGGAATTGGCCAAGCAGTGAATTTGTTCCAGTGGTTCCAGTCTCTCTCTCTCGCTCTCTCTCACACACACACACACACACACACACACACACAGTCCCTCAGTGCTGTGTGGATTAGTGCTGTCTCTGGCAGCTTGAGCTTAATCTATGTCAGTGCTGAGGCAGCTGCCTCCCCTCTCTCTCTCCCTCTCTGCTCTACACGGATGTGATGTGAACCCA
The DNA here is from genome assembly GCA_030014345.1 of Clarias buthupogon. NCBI lineage: Eukaryota > Metazoa > Chordata > Actinopteri > Siluriformes > Clariidae > Clarias > Clarias buthupogon. Next base: position 4,498,912 of record JAQMYK010000039.1, on the reverse strand, counting down.
GGCAACCCTGATGAGTCTTCTGCATACGTTACACTCTGTAACACCGTCCTCACCTCGCTGTCACACTCTGACCCTGCTAATGGGCTAAAAACGCTCCTCCAGACCTGACTATAAAACTGAAGGTGGAGTGGCAGGAAAAGTGACAGTACTGTCATATGAGAGGATGCAGTTTTCTTCTGAATAGAGCGTACAGGTTTACAGAATGGCTAACGTGAGCCATAAGTGAGCTAAAATACAGAACAATTTTTCATTGAAGTGCATGGATTAGCTCCAGCATCACCCTTTACAGCATAATATGCTAATGCACAGTAAACCAACCCCGAAATGCGACTTTGACAAATTGCCAGCCTGAGGCCATTTTTCTAACGCAATCATGAGGTAACCCACGCAAACTGAAAGCAATACACAACGCGAACGTCTCCTTAACCACTTTTTTTTTCGTACTACACTTTAAATGACTTAAATAGTGATTTGGATTTTTATACACTTTTATATTAAATATTTAAAGAAAAAACTGGGCAAAAATTTTTGGGGACATCTCTTATTGTTTTGTTTTTTTCAATAAAAGTAATTTAAAAAATGTCCGGGTACCATATTTGTGCATTTCTAGTCATTTTATAAGAAGCGTTTATTGTTACTATACATCTATTCTTACTAAAACACAATCAAAGCATGCATGTTAAACAGTTAAGCGATTAGCCTAATTCATTCATTAATCTTCATTAACTGGTTTATCATGGGCAGGGTTGCAGTGTATCTGGAGCCCGTGCCAGGATCGCTGGGCGTGAGGCGGGAATACACCCTAAATGGGACACCAGTCTATAAGTGCACACATTCACACACTCAGTCACACCTACAGGAAATGCAATTTAGAGTCGCTAATCGGGCAGCTGAAGCATAAATGTCTTGCTCAGCGGTGGCTTTGTGGTGCTGACGGTTAAACTGCCTGGCGCTACCCATGCATGGAGCAAGACAGTAAATTCCTTCAAAATGAATAAAATACTCTTAAGTATGCAAATTTACTCTTAATCCTGCAACGAAGCAGCGCAATTATCGCACTTGATGAAATTCCCCTACAAATTCGACATTTTCTGCGCAAGTAAAAAAAACCTTGACCGAGGAACTGAACAACGCTGCATTGTTTGCAAATTACCACGCTACACATTTATCACATCACGACTTGTATCAATGAGAAATTATCATATAAATGGGAAGAAAAACTGTCTAACTGGATCAGCCTAATCATTTCTTTCTGTTATTCTGCTCATACAGGACAATCGTACTTATTTACTATATTAATTATTTTGTTATATGGTTAAAAAAAATGTGACCTTCATGGTATATAAAGTAGCTCTAACAACTTTTAAAACTGTGTGCTATTGTGCGCTGCAACGTTATTGCACATGGATTTGATTAATGCTCTGATTAAAAAAAAAAAAAAGGTTCTTTAGCCTCAGAAATTAGGTTTGCTTGATATAATTAGCTACAAAATTGACAACATGCAGTTTGCGGTAAGAATGTTGACTATGCAATGGTAAACTGCTGTAATAACATTTTTGTATAATGTAGATACAGTAAGATTTAAAGGGTCTGGATTTATTTTCTACATTCTATAACAATACTGAATTTTTTTTCCAATCTGCAGTACAAGATAACACATATGGCATTAGGTAATTAAGTAACAACAACAACATTCAGTTGATATTAAGACACAAAGGTCAGCTGTTCTGGAACAGTTCTGTAATATGAAATGCATGAACAGTATTGTCAAGTGTATTTGCAAAATCCATCAAGCACCATGATGAAACTGGCTCTCATGAAGAGCTTCCCAGGAAGGAAAGACCAAACCTTACCACTGACTTAGCAGCCTCAGAAATCACCAATTTACATCACTTTGAAGATTACTGCATATTTTTGATGCCTTCAGCATTGTTTTACAAAAAAAGACCATGGAATTAGAAGGGGTGTCCAAACTTTTGACTGGCAGTATAAATAACCAAAACCATCAGCACTATCATTAATAATGCTAAATTAAAATTTTTAATCTATGCAAAAACCTTAAAAAATATCTACAAAGAAAAATATTCCAAGACATTAAAAATTAGCTGACAGAACAACAATCCAAAATGTTGAAAATCAACAGAAATATTAGTCCGAAAAGAACTGAAGGAAATCCATCAGCCTTTTGCTATAACCCACATTTTGCTATAACCCTAACCCGTTTTTTCTCAATTTTGTCCTAAGGGCGTGCAAACTAATGCACTCAAGTGTATTTCTTTAACACTAAACAATGATGTATAGAGCTAAACTTAATCCTTCCTGTACTACAGTAAAAACCTGAACTGCTTTCCTTTGTGACCTTTTAAACCCCCCCCTACGCTATTTCCCTCTGTTTCTTAACAAACTACAAACCAGAACTTTTTAGCGTTCTAACCTTTCACCAGATGAAACGAAGTTTGTGAGACAGTGCAATAATGAACTCTGTATTTTTTGCATTATCTAAACGTTATTATAGTTAAGACTTTTAGCACAACTTGTAAGCAACACAGAAAATATTTAGTGATGACTCACCGGACCAAGTTTGAGGCACTTGGAGGAGACTTCATATGCGATGTAGGCCTCCTGCTCTTTGTCTCCTTTCCCTTCCTGCGTATAGCACTGAAGCTGTGCCCGCTCCAGTGCCCGATCTAGCTCCTCCATGCTGTACAAGCACAGGGCCGAGCGACCCGTGGGGGTAGGTGTCGACACCTGCCCTGCCGCCATTGCGACAAAGATGGTGGCTTGTCCAAGGTGAATTCCCATTGCGGCTGCCTGTGCCAGGTTGTAACCTCCTGTGCAGCTCAGTGGTACCTCCACATATGAGTAAAAGCTGGGGTCTCCGGCGCAGAGACGTGATATGTAAGTCTGATAATCACGTGTTTTTAGTGTATCACGGCGTGAGAACAGGAAATAAATATACGTGCCGTGATGGAGCGCCTTCACAAACTGGGTGTTGTACTGAGAGTAACTGCCCACTACAAGCTTCCCCAAGTCCTCGTGTGAAAACGCAGGAGAAGACTGGTAGCGCTCGAGGCGGCGCGTTGTTATTGGTGGAATCCCACCAGGCCCTTTGCTGGTGTAGCCTCGTCCCACAAGCATGAGGCGTATGCCTTTGTGCTCCGTGAGCACGGCCACGGTGGAGACGCGAGGGTCATTGGCAGCTACGTACTGCGTGTCCACTGGGTTGGCTGTTTGGTACAGGACCTGGGAGACGTTGGCCAGGCTGCGCTTCTCGCAGATGCCTTGCAGCACAGTGCCACACACGATCAGGCTCTGTGCTTGGTACCCTTCCTGTTTCTCCAGCAGCAGCAGCTGGTTGGTGTTGTCAGTTTTCCGTGCCTCTTTGCAATTGACAAGTTCGATCGGGGGTAAACAGTTGGGGCTGTCCAGCGTGGGTCCTGTTTTGCCCCATGAGACGAGCTGGAGGTCTGGGGAGAGGTGATAGAGCGCATTTACCGCACCTATGTAGACGTAGCCCGAGCTGGAGTCCAGTAGGAGGTGGTTAAAGTGCGAGTCGTGGAGAGAGATGAAGGTCGGCGGGTTGGTAAGGGCAAAAAGGGGCAGGGGGGGCAACAGCAGGAACAGCACCAAGGGCCACCAGCAGATGGCATGGAGGAATAGCAGGGGAGCTGCAGCCGGCATGGCACCCCCTTACCTGTTAAAAGAGACAGACAGAGAAAGAAAATGGCAAAGAGAGAAAAAACAAATAGGAAGGAATGAAAAGTGTTTTTTTTTTTTTTTTTTTTTTAAAGAGGAAGGGTAGCAGGGATGGCAGGAAGGAACAAAAAGAGGGCAGACGAAGGCATTTTATGAATTCAGAAAGTGCACAATAGAAACAGACCAAAGGAAGAACATGGCAGAAAAAAAACACAGTGCATGAAAGAAAGGAAGCAAACATGGGAGAGGGGAAAATGATGAGGTTGGAAAGTTTGGTACAGTATAAGAGAAAGGAAACACATGGAAGGATGATGGCAAGATAGTGGTGGAGGAAGACAATGAATAATAGAGAGAGAGCGAGAGAGAGAGAGAGAGAGAGAGAGAGAAATGGGGAGAGAAAAAAAACAATTGTTAGGTTAACACAAACATATGAGAGAGGGAGTATGTTTAGCCTTAGTATACAACTCAAAACAATGCTGCTTCAACCGCATTCTTCAGTTCTTCAAAGTGCTGTCACCTTCAGACGGACACCCGGCTCTGACCTGGCATGTCTCTCTCGGCTAGCCTCAATCAAACTGCCTCCTTTCAGACGAAGAAATGCAAAAGTAAACTGCTGCGCTCGCTCAAAAAGAGTAGGTATTAATCGTAAGCTACTTCAGGTTTCTCTTAGACATGTTCGTATTCATGAAGCAAACGTGTGAGGGATAAAGGAACTAAGAAATGCAGATACTTTAAATCAGGTACTAAATTACACATGACCCGTGTAGATAGCTGCCGCTTTGACCGGATTCTCAGGTGAAAGTAATGGCACCTGAAGTGCTGAAGTGCGACAAATCTCAAAAGAAGAGAAATTTTCCTGCTTGGGATCACAACTTTGACTAATTTCTGTTAAAACGCAGAACATAATTTCATTCCAGACGAGAAAAAAAGAAGAAGCCGGTATCAAAGGACAACGAAGCGAGAGAAGAAAAAGAAGGAGAGTGAAAGAAGCATGGGAGGGGAGAAAAGTCATCTTTAATTCATTTGGCAGCAGCAGAAGTCTTGGGGGCCTGCTGCTGCTGCTTCTGCTTCTGCTGCTTCTGCTGTATGAAAGATGAGAGAGTGGAGTTAGTGGGGTCGATCAGTATGCACAGCGTTTTACCTCCTCGTCTCCCCTCTTCAAAGCCTCGGCTCAGAGAAAGGCCTGTTTGACACGCTAGCCAGATTAGCCACTTCTTTTCAATTAGGCCTGGGCTTTGCGAGATTGTAGAGACACCTTGTTTATAAGGAGTGAAGGCGGAACATCGTCTTCCACACCACGCCTCAGCCTCCCGGTGGCAGACGCTCACATTGGCCTGCATTAATGAACGTGATCAAAAGGCTGGGGGGGGGAAAAAAGCTATGCTCTAACTGGTAACGACCCTCCTCACTGAAAACTTTTTAAAAGATTTGAAGCTATCTTTATCTGGAGAGAAGATCGTAGAAGGTTTCCTGCGCATCTGATGATGTCAGGACTGTATTAACGTGTGTAATCTATTTTAAACAGTCTGGTTGATCGCGCTTGCTCTGAGAGAAAAAGGAAATTCGTCATGTGATTAACCAACTACTTTTGAGAAATAACCAAAACAGAATAAAACTGTGATTAGATTTTTTATGTTACTTAGAAACCATGCTTCTGTCTCGAGACCTAACACACCCACACGCAAAAACCTACACCATCATAAAGACCCCACCCTGGCAAATAAATTACGAGCAGTTACAGAGTGGGGGAAAAAAGGTGTGTCGTCTGCAACATCCTCCATTGGATCACAACCTGGAGACAAAACAGATGACAAAACCAGAGGACGTCTCCAGGATCCTTACTGCCCGCAAGTGTGAGTGTGTGTGTGTGTGTGTGTGTGTGCCTTTCTAACCCGGGAAGGAAGGAGTAGCAAACAAAAGGCTGATAAAATAGAGTGCAGGGGGTCTCGCTCGCTGTCAAAACATCCAATTTCATGGCTTAAATTTGAAACGAACGTTTTCTGCACGATCAGCGTTCAACAATATCGCTGTCTCGCTCTTTCTGTCTCTCTCTCTCTCTCAACACTGTCTCGTTCTCTCTTCTTAAATGATAATAAGCGTTCCCGGGGCATACGAGAAAGAAAGCGAGGAAAACACATGCACACGCGCACACACACACACACACACACACACACACGGCTGAGTGACAGAACTTCTTTGTGCGGTGAACTGAAAAAAAAAAAGGGCATGTGGGGAGGGGGGTGTATTGGGAGACGAGCTCTTCCGTACACTTTGGAATGAGCCGTGTTGTTTGATGGGAGGAAAGTAAACGGGGGTTGATTTTTTTTTTTTTGCTCAGCGGCATTGCGATAACAGACTCGGTGGAGCTTGTTTGAGTCGGCTGAATGACTGGATGCTTTTCTCTGACACTGCGCGCGGTTAATGGAGGCAGCGCGGCTGAATGCAACTAAAGAATTTTTTTAAAGCCTTTAACAGGCTCGGATTCCAAATCTGACCTTTGACTGTAGTTACGCCTACTCGTTCTCTAGCCTCGCTCATTTTTCTCTCTCTCTCTCCTTTGGTCAGTGGTGTGTTGCGGTGAGGAGCTCGTCTTTTGGTGTGCTGCTTAGCTGGTTGTACAGAATTCTGCTGTCAAAATTCCACCCATTTCCCTCAGAAACAGACATCCGGGCAATTATAATGGTCTGTGTGTCTGTGAGTGTGTGCTGCACCATACAATGATAAACGGAAACACAGACGCACACCAACCCACACATGCAGAGCCTTTCTCAGCTGCACAGAGACGCTAGTATTTTTGGCAGCAGAAAACTCGACGGCACTGGCCAACGGTTCAGTACCAATGGTTCCAGCTGCTCAGGACTGACACTGACAACGATGAATGCAATTCGCAGGATTAACGCTATTCGTGCTGCGTCCTACAGCGTGCAACAGCAAACTGACAAAGAATAAAATTACAGCTGTGTTTGAGTCGGTATACAATTTCTCTCAACACAACGCAAACAGACACTACATTTTTAGTACATAATGTTTTTTATTCTTATAAACTCACAGATAAATAAATGATATTAAACAATATCTCACTCCAACTCCGTTCCTATCGGTTGTGCGGCTGGGACTGAATAGTAGTAACTAAACATGGTACTATATGATGATAAAATGAATAATAAGATAGAACCTTAAAGAGATTAAGAGGTTAATATATATCATGACTATTTTCTCTGCAGCTAGATAACTGGAAAGCTGATTAAATTGACCATTACAATCGTTTCTAATGTGACCTTTTAATGACTTTGCTTAAGCAGACTTTAATCTTGGTGGAAAATGTACTATATGTTTTATTGGATCCTGTCTGCGACTGTTTTTTTTTTTATTATAAAAAGGAAAAAAACCTCCATACAGACACCTTTAACAACAACCAGACTCAGCCGTACAGACAGAAACACAAAGCTGAAGGACATCACACACAAAGCCTGGAAAAAAAAAAAAAAAAAACGGTGTCTCTGCATGTGTGTATGTGTGTAAAGACCGAGTCCTTTTGAGGGCAGCGTGTTGAATTTGAAGAGCCATTTGAACCCCACCCATGTGGCTGGAATCGTAAGTCAATAAGAGCGCCGACTGTCAGCTGTCAAATACCAATCGGTGCACGAATACCAAAGCAGACATGCTAACTTGCGGTCCTCTTGAATTCACGCGGGACTCTTTTTTTTTTTGTCTTCTAAATTATCATAAATTCAATTTATAAAATCAACAAAATTTTAAATTGTGGAAGCTGTGGAAGCATCGAGGTGTAGTAAACACCTACAAATCTCACGTTAGCCCTGAGGATGTTTTTGGATAATGCTTTTGGGGTAAGAGGGCATGCTGTGCTGGTGTAGGAGTGTGTACCGCGCACGAGCATGCATGACGCATCGGGGAATTTTTAACCAGGTAATAAAACATGAAAAACTGCTGGGGAGGAAGACAAAGAATTTTAGTTACAACGCACACACACACACATATACTGTTGCAGCTACTGCAACAGCAGCGGGAGGAACGTCTCCGGGCAATGAATTCATTCCATAGACAGCCAGTGATGATTATAGAGAAAGCGAGAAAGAGCGAAGGAGAGAGGGTGTGTGTGTGTGTGTGTGTGTGTTGGGGGGGGGGGGGGGGGGGGGGTTTT
>JAQMYK010000039.1:4449914-4475481 GCA_030014345.1 Clarias buthupogon | reverse complement strand
ATGTTGATTATACCAGTGAGAGACGCGCACTAAGACCCAGCAGGGGAGACGATTACCCACAATTCCGCAGCGCAAGATACTCGGTACTCGTAAACCAAGACTTGTTAGTTTTCCAAGTCAAAATGTATTAAAAATCTTTGCTCGTCTTGCGGAACACTCGCAAACCGTGTCACTCACAATCCGAGGTTACACTGTATCATTATTATTATTATTTTATTTCATACTTTCTGCTTTTGTAATGCAAATCATGGATTGTGTAATGAATGTGAAAGGCATATATAGTCTAAGCAAACTCGTTACTCCCTATACCAATTCTCACCTTGCGCGGTGCGTTAATATTCACTCTCTCGTGTCCACGGCGGTTTTATGGACTCATCAGAATTTAAATGATGTCATTAATATTCAAGCTCATGTAATCTGTAAATAAAATTTAAATCGAATGTTTAGAGGAAGCTGACGGCCCGAGCTTGAAGTGTTTGTTTTTCATCAGGTACGTTCAATACTGTTGATATTTTCTTATTTACAAAGAAATTACGCAGACTATTATGCAATCTACGGGCTGATTATGATGTTTTGTGCGTATCGATGCACAAACAATGTAAGAACTGATTGCTTTTCATAATTTGCTCGTGATTTACAGACCTTCGCTTTAATTCGGTTTTCGGGTTGTAGAGAGCTTTTAATAATAGATATCGGCGCAAAGAGACTATAGATCTCCAACAAGCGAGCCGAAGGCGATGTTAATAAGGAATAAAGCAATGAGACGACACTGAGAGAGAGAGAAACCAGATTCCTCTACATACTCTTCTGGGCCTCGGTGCTTTCTAAACAACATTTATAACAACGCCGAGGTGTTTTTCTTTTCAAACTGCAATGATCACACACCTGCCCCACCCCTATGTGTAAGTATGATTAAGCAGGGTGTTGTCATGGCAACCTGCTTCTCATTGATTGGTTTTTCGGCTTCTTTGCATCCCGCTCTCATCTTGACCCTGAATTTAAAACGTCTATCGAACATCTGTATCAGTTTCGACGTGGCATAAAGAAAACCACAAAAGCCAGGACTCCAATCTTCACGTTCGACCTCCTCGAGTCTTACGCCGCAATCGATCGGGATTGGTGGAAATACCGAGCCCGAGCAGAGCAGAAGGCGACGATGACTACATTGTGCTCACTTAATCCAAATCCAAAAGTTAAAATGAATTGTTCCTAAATAAGCTGTTTTTTTTTTGTACTACATTTCCCATCTACTTTCCATCCAAAGTCTTCGCCTGTTGCGGATTAGTGCCGATTACGTCTTAATCATCTCTGATAGCTGATTACATCGTCCTATCATCCAGCCCCTTTGTGCGCACGCGAGATAACCGCGTAGTTCGACCCGATGTTCATAATTTGTGTGTTAAAAAGCTGGCAAATGGATTCTCAGGCCTTTTAAAGAAATAATGATTAATTCATGCGTACTAGTGTAAAAAAATGACTTTTCAATTAAAAAAAATAATAAATCCCAATAATAATAATCCTAACACTAATACTACTACTAATAATAACGCAACTGCATTACCGTGTACTGGTAACAGAAAAAAAAGCAGTGGAAGACGGTTGGGAAAATCATGCATACCCTGTTCACGACCTTGAGAAGCTGCTACTGTAATGATGGTTACAAGCAGCAGCTTACAAACCCTGAACAAATCTGTTGAGATTTTTATCAACTCATGATTTTCATGGTGTGAAACGAATATAAATGACTGATTTAGATATAAGTACAGGGATACACATACAGTACACATACATATATACACCTTATTTCCAATAAATTCCATATTCCGATTTGTCATTAAAGCTGTGAATCAAAGGCAGAGTGTGTTGTCTGTTTCGATCCCATTTGATTCGGTCATGGCGTCATGTAGTTCGGAGCCCACTAGTGACAGGACTAAATTAGGGGGGGAAAAAACGAAAAACCTTAATAAGCACTGAAATGCCGTGTTTTGTCATGGCTTGTACAAAGCGATGAGCTTCTTCTTCGCATTCCTTTATAACTGTGATGCCTTTGGTACTCGCGCTGTATTTACGACCTCATCACAGCCATGCTATGTCCAGCAGTACAGCACGCCCGTTTGTGTGATATGGCTTGAATAGTGCTCGGACATGATTTACAACTACAAGGTTTACATCAAAGCATTCTCCGTAATGTGTTTTATATAGTAACAACTTGTAAAGGAACTTGGGGAAAAATGTGGGTAAGAATTGATTCGTACTGTGCCTGGGTCCTATTGCTTTTCCTCCCCTCTCCTCCGCTGGCCAGCTTTCACATTAGTTATTTTGTCCCATATGGGTGTACACTTACACATTACACTCTCCAATTCCGCACAAGCACACACACACACACACACTCACACACACTATGGGCAATTTGGAAATACTAATTCGCCTAATCTGCATGTCTCTGGGCTGTGGGAGGAAACCGGAGTGCCTAGAGGAAACCCACCAGTGACGCCACCAGTAAACATGAAAAGAAAAAGAGAGAACAAGAAACTTGATTTTCACAATATGACTGATATTAATGATATTTTGAAAGAGCAACACTACTGTGTGCTGTCGTTTTACTTTACCAGCTATAGTCTGCGTACTTCAGAGGACAAGATCAGTGGTCCGCTCTTCACACACGGAGATGATGGAACAGACAGACACGTTTTAAATAGAGATCCACTTCTGTGTTTAGATTTGATCAGTTTTCATATTTGCTCGAGAACATGGACTCGAGTACTGTACACTGATCAATACAGAGTGCTCATGTTAAGCAAACATGCTGGACAAGGGGGTCAAGTGTAGCGGGATCCAAGTGACTAATAGTCAAGGGGGAAAAAAATATTCTGTTTCTGATCATTTCTTCACCTGATGCATGTACGGTAAATGTAACGTATGCAGCAGGTTTACACAGGTGACTGACACGCTTTTTGGTAATTTCACACAGTGGAAACAAAGATCTCATGGCACTCTCATCTGAACTCATTTTAGGCACACATAATCACATAAAGCAAACGTACACATTAACACTGTTGATAAAGCATTTACTAGGCTAACAGAATATATATTAAAAAAAAAAGAAATCTCAGCACTGGGATTTGTTTTGAACTCGCGCTCAGCGATGCTATGCATGCTTTGATAAGGCCAGGGCACATTGCCCTAATAAACACCAACAGATCCCTGGTGTACCTTATACACACTCTCAGCCCTGAAAGTAAACGGCTCTTTGCCTTCACATGCCAGCATTACGCTTGAACTGTATAATTGGATAAAAGTATCTGTCAAATGAATAAATGTAAGTACGCAATGTGTCGTGCCAATGGCACTTGTGAATTGGTGCACGTTCAAGATGTAAAAAATCCTTAGATTATTTTCATATGAATGAGGTACACTTACATAGGGGTCACGCTGCTACTGAGTGACACGGTCATGCTAGATCTTCCTATATACTGTAGGAATGTGAGAAAATACAGTACATTCATCCGCTGTTCATTCCTTCACCACACACTCCACACATTGGACTGAGCTGGTGGAAAAACATGGAGGAAAGTAAAAATACTGGTAGTCCCAGACTTACGAACATTCCGTGCCGGGAGCACGTTCGTAAGTCGGATTTGTTCTTAAGTCGGATTTGTTCTTAAGTCTGACAAAGTGAGTTTTATATAACTTTGACACAAATATACAATGTAAAGCTAATCCAACTTATATCGCGAGGGGAATCCAGGACACCATTTTGTCTCAGAGCTGTTTTCCACTGTATTGGACTGTGAACTCTGTTTAGTTGAGGATTCCCGAAATTAGGATTATTCACCATCAGGACAACTTTACAGCACAGATGTTTTCTATCATCACGCTCCCGTACTGATTCAGTGAAACCGGTGAGGCTTACACATACAGTACACCAGACTTTAGACAGTTTATACATTCACTTACACACTGAAAATATTGTATATAATTGTAAATATTGGTATCTGAAGCAATGCAGTGCCTATTTTTTGTACATTACGCTACATTTGTGATTGAACCGGAAGTAGAACTGCGGTCCGTATCTGCGGAAATCCATAACTCGTAATGTCTGTAAGTCAGGGACTCCCTGTAGACACTTTATCAATGGTGTTTGTGGTGAAATGCAGTGTTCAGTTCATTCAGTTAATGATGTTGATACCGATTGTGTTTCAGAAACTCCGGATCTCATGGAAGGCTGCTTTCACACTAGGCACAATTAATTTGTAACGCTGGCCAGCTTTCACATCAGTTATAATGTTCCGTACCCGAGTACACTCTCCGATACACCAGGTGGCAATAAATATTCGTCAATTCATTAATTCTCTAAAACTCTTCTCCTCTACAGCCTATCCCAGGGCACGCCCTGGACGGGGTGCCAATCCATCGCATGGCACACAAGCATGCACACACACACACACACACACACACTACCAGTAATTAGGGAACGGCAAACACAATGGTATGAGAAAAATAAACATACTATGAGCGGAGGGTCTGCTGACTGATACGCCTTCTTGATAAGAATCAGAGAAGAATGGCCAGACTGCTTCGAGTTCACAGGAAGTCTGTAGTCCTAGTCTGTGCTCAGGATAGCCACAGATTCCTGTTCTCGGCTGAAAGGGGTGGAACCTGATGTAGTCTTTTGCTGTTGTAGCTCCTCCTCCTCAAGGTTTGATGTTCTGTGCGTTCTGAGATGCTTTTCTGCTCACCACTGTGTTAAAGAGTGACTATTTGAGTTATTTTATCCTTCTTGGAAGCTTAAACTAATTTGGCCACAATGGTGGTCTGTTTGTTTTTGAAGAATTCTATATAAACTCTAGAGACGGCTGTGTGTTAAAATCCCAGTCGATCGGTAGTTTATGAAACACTCGAACAAGCCAATCTGGCACCAACAAGCATCCTGTATCTGCACAAAGTGTTAGTTGTTTAGATAACTGCATGAATGCTGAGTATATAAAATTATAAATGGTTTTTTTTTTTTTCATGTGCATCCACATGCACAGATACTCCTCACCCCCCGGATATATCCGTCGTTTTCGTGCCAGTTACTTAAAGGGTCGGCTTGCCAGCTCAATGCCTGATTGTCGTTCACACACTACGGGCAATTTGGGAACAGCCGTTAACCTGCATGTCTTTGGACTGTGGGAGGACACTACAGTACCCGGAGGAAACCCACCAAGCACGGGGAGTACAGACACACCACAAAATCAACACACACAGACCAGGTGGGAATCAAACCCCTACCGTGGTGGTGAGGTGAGACGACACAGTGCTAATGTTTTATGATATAACAGCGTTTTCCATTTGAATTTCAAAGTAGCGTATCTTCACTTCCCGTGGGACAACTGAGATGAAACAAAGCCTCTATGTTAACTCAAGCTCGGCCAAATACGTCCGTGAAAACACTGTTATTCGTTTGTATGTGATGCGTGCACAAACAAACAGAGAGAAAGAAACATTTCAAAAACCACCTTGATGTGTTCTCTTACATCATGATGTCCTTCTCAAAAACATCTGACGTCAACACCAAATTATTTTTGGCTCAAAACTCTCGAAGTATCTGATTCATACCAGTAGACCATACATCTTTATAGCTGGTAAAGTAAATTCAATTTGCTTTTAAAACAAACAAAGTAGTGCAGGATTTAAACCCTTAGGGACAACTGTAAGTTGTATAAAAGGGAAGAAATTGCGGCGTCGACGCGTTGCCGGGCCAGTGCAGCAATAGAGGAAACCAGAAGGTCTGTTTGTGTAACAGTGGAAAAGAAAACAAGTTTGCTAAGCAATCTGAGACCTTGTGGTCCTCATAACAATGCTCGAGGTGTGAAAAAGAAAGAACGAAAGAGACAGAGGTTTCAGGTTCTACAGTGTACGTGTGTGTATGTGTGAGTGTTGGTATGTGTGTGTGTGTATAGTCCAACAGGTTTGACCTCAGAAACAAACTATGCACTGCAAATAGAGAAATCCACCCACACTGCGCGAGAAGCGCCACTGGGAAACCGCAAACACACAACTCTTATTGCAGCGGGCCGAGAAGTAAAAAAAAAAAAAAGAGAGAAAGAAAAAAAGGCGTCTTTATTACTACAACCTACGGCACATCGAGCCACGCGACCGGCACCTTAATCAATCAAGAGGAATCCAATTTTACGCAGAACACACTGCGGTACAATCGTATCAGGACGTGGAAGGAGGCGCGGAACACAATTTCGACCGTAGGAATATGCAATAAGTGCTTTTAGACTGAAGGCGGAGACGATTCGGGAGAAATATTAGTTGGTGAATATTCTCTTTAAGCGCTACGAGAATCCGTGCTGATTTTTGTCTCCGTGTTTTTTTCCCCCTGGTTAATCCATGCTTAATGCATCACATACTTAATATGTCGAACCCCGATATGCTGAGGAAGTGTGTGCGCGTGAGTGGGTGTGTATGAGAGAAAGAGAAAGAGAGAACACACGCATCCCCATATGGATTCCAGGAACACACGTACCTCGCCTTCTTTTGTTATTACGTCTCATAAAAAAATTTTTTTTTTAAGTCTCTCTAACAAAAGGATTTAGGCGCACAGGCTTAAGATCTAGACCAGAAAAAGTGTGTGTGTGTGTGTGTGTGTGTGTATGAGGAGAAGAAAGAGGAAAGAAACAGATGCTGTTACGTTCAGACAGCTGCAGACTAAAAGGCAGCAATTACAGTGCCACCCTGCCTCTGACACACATTATTACACACTCTGTAATCTCCACTGTGACTCGTACACCCACGCACACACACACACACACATACACACACACATATATATATATGAGTATATATATACTGCCATGATGAGGAGAGAGAACGAGAGTGAGAGAGACAGAGAAAGGAAGAAAGGATATGCGAGGCTTCTTAGGAGTGATAACGCCAGGCTTAGAGAGGGAGAGCGAGAGAGAGAGAGAGAGACCAGGATGGACTGCAAAGAGAGTAAAAGGCAGAAACAGGGAGAGGAGGATGGAGTTCAGAGGCTGGATGAGGAGAGGAGTGATGGAGATACAGCACCAAAGTTAAGAAAAAGTGAGGGAGAGAGAGAGAGAGAGAAAAGTAAGAGAGGAAGGAAAAAAGTGGAGGAAAAAGACATGAAGAAAAGGGGAAAGACAGGCGAGACAAGAAGAAAACAGTTGAAGAGATAAAAAAAGGAATGGGAGAAAGAAATGAAAAAAGAAAAAAAGGAAAGAAAGAAAGAGATAGAGCCAAAGAAAGAAAGAAATATACATAAAGCTAAGGAAAGAAAGAAAGAAAGAAAGAAAGAGCCAAAGAAGAAAGAAAGAAAGAAAGAGATAGGGACATAGAAAGGAAGAAAGAAAGGAAGAAAGGGACATAGAGCCAAACAAATAAGAAAAAAGAGATAGAGACAAAAAAGAAAGAAGGAAAGAAAGAAAGATAATGACATAGTTAGAGCCAAAGAAAGAAAGAAACATAGAACTAACAAATAAAGAACTAAGAACAAAAGATCCAAAAAGATCCAAGAAAAAAAGGAAAGAAAGTATCAATCGTTTCTTCTTTAGCTGTCACTTCTCTCACTCTGTCTTTTTCTTTCAGTCTCTCTCTCTCTCTCTATATATATATATATATATAACTTTCTATATTCCTCTTCTCGTCTTATTCTCTCTCCATCCCTGCATCTACCTCTCTCTTCATACTTGTATCACTATCTGATTCTCTCTCTCCATCTCCCTCACTCTCCCTCTTTCTCCTTCTTTCTCTCTCCAGGGCGCCTGGTTCGATCCTCAGCTCCGGTTTCCTCTCGCCTAACAAGAACATGCCAGTGGGAGGATTAACCATTCTCAATCGCCCTAGGTGGGAATGTGAGCGTGTGTGTGTGTGTGTGTGTGTGTGTGTGTATGGTTCCTTGTGATGGTCTGTGTTCCAGTGTTCCTGGGATAAACCAAAACTTTGGCAGACACTGCTCTCCTCCTGAAGACCACTCTTCAGTCTCTGTCTCTGTCCCTCTCTCTCTCTGACTCTCTCTCTCTCTCTCTCCTGAGATCAGTCAGTCTTTCTCAGCTGATTTACTGCACTGGTTAATAAGAAAGTGAGCGCGGATCACTGCCTGCTGTCTTACAGAGGCTTCAATTCCTGAGAGAGAAAGAGAGAGAGAGAGAGAGAGAGAGAGAGAGAGAGCGTGTGATGGCAGTGGATGGTCTGAGTGTTTGTGTGATCTCTCTCTCTCTCTCTCTCTCTCTCTCTCTCTTTCTTTTATAGAACTACACACTTACTGACAGTTGTGTGTGTGTGTGTGTGTGTGTGCAGAATCATGATGGAGTGTGTGACGTGCTGGACAAGTTGACACACTCCGAGTTATTTTAGCCGTCTCTCTCTCTCTCTGAGCTAATGCTATCTTCTTCTTTTTTCTCTCGTTCCTCCATCGCTCACAACCTCCTTGTCCTTTGTCTCTGTCTCATCACATCTCTCTCCCTGTCTCTCTCTCTCTCTCTCTCCATCCTGCACTTTTATCTGAAAACAGAATAAAAAATAAAAAAGTGAGCATGTCTTTGGGCTGACTTTCAGATTTTTTTAATGATTTTTTTTTTAATAGAGACATGAGAGGCCTATGATCCTTCCTTGCTCTACATTTTACTCCTCTCATTCCCTTTTCCTCACACAGCCCTGTCTCACCTACTCAAGGAAAAAAGAAGAAGAAGAAGAAAAGGAGGAGATGGAGGATGGAGATGTAGACCCTGAGACGATAGAGAAGATATAAAGAGAGACATGATGAGAAGGAAAGAATGAACGACTGCGAGATGAAGATAGATGGAGAAAGAAATGACGATAGACAGAGCGAAAGAACGAAAGAGTTAAGGAAGATGGAACGACACCCAATACTGCCTTTCTTTCTTTCTTTCTCTACATTTTACATCTTTTACTTCCTCGTCTTTTACACATTTCCAAGTCTTCTCCTATAGTGCAGAGGACAATGAAGTGAAAAGAGAAAAATGTAGAGAAGAAAGAAAGAAAAATAGATAGATAGATGGATAGAGAAAAAAAGAATGAAAGAAAGATAGATAAATGGACAGACAGATAAAGGAAGAAAGAAAAAGAAAAAAACAGATAGATAGATAGATAGATAGATAGATAAATAGATAGATAGATATAGATAGATAAAGAAAAAAAGGAAGACGGACGGAGGGACACAGATAAAAAAAGAAAGAAAGAAATAAATAAAAAAGGAAAAAAGGAAATCAGATAGATGAATGGATGGATAAAGAAAGAAAAAAATAGATAGATAGATAGATAGATNNNNTAGATAGATAGATAGATAGATAGATAGATAGATAGATAGATAGATAGATAGATAGATAGATAGATAAAGAAAAAAGATAGAAAGGAAGATGAACGGACACAAATAAAGAAAGAAAAAAAGAAAATCAGATAGATAGATAGATAGATAGATAGATAGATAGATAGATAAAGAAAGAAAAAAGAAAAATAGATGGATGGATGATGGATAGATAAAGAAAGAAAAAGACAGATAGAGCAAGAATGAAAGAAAAACAGATAGATAGATAGATAGATAGATAGATAGATAGATAGATAGATAGACAGATAGATAGAAAAAAAGAAAAAGAAAAAACAAACAAAAAAATGAATTATAAAAAAAAAACAGAAAGAACAACTTTAACAAACCAATAAATACAAAGAAAAAAAACAAGATGGACAGAAAAAGACAGCAGAAGGGAAGAAAGTGAACAGAAAGAACGGTGGTGAGAGAGAACGTGATGTAAACGTGTGTGTAAATACGTGCATGTTCTCACACACTGATGTTACAGCAGTGTTAATCAGCCTCTCTTTAGCTTTACACACATTATTCAGTGTAAATTGGCTTAGTTACCCTGTAACCCCCATAACCCTGTTACCCTCTAACCTTGTTACCCCATAACCCTGTTACCCCGTAACCCCTGCGCTTTCCTGTAACCCCACGGCCGCACGCCTTCCTCTCTGCTTAGAGGAAATAAAGACAAATGTCATTAGGCACCTCGAATAGAGCAACGACACAAAGTGACTGCTTTTCACATGGGAGGGACAAGTGGAGGAAAAAAATAAAAGACCTTGGAGAGGAAGAGACACGGCCAGGAGACAAAGAGACAAAGGAGAGAGAGAGAGAGAGAGAGAGAGAGAGAGAGAGAGAGAGAGAGTGTCTATAAGACTATTAATTCACCAATTAAAGGCAGCCGTATCTCATACTGCTTTAAACTGACATCCAAATCAATTCAACAGAAACCAGCACCATAAGCGGCAGCTGAACGAGTGTGTGCGCGTGTGTGTGTGTGTGTGTGTGCATGTGTGTGTGTGTGTGTGTGTGTGTGCAAGCATGTGTATTCAAATGGCAGTCTTCATGCTAAAGGCAGGTCTGGGATTAGAGGGTCACATTGTTATGGGAGAGTGAGATTTGTTTAACGTCCAGAATGACCGAGCACAACCTTATCATCAGATAGAGAGAGAGAGAGAGAGAGAGAGAGAGAGAGAGAAAGGGAAGGGAAAGAAGGAGAGAGGGAGAGAATGGGAGAGAGAGAGAGGGAGGGAGGGAGAGGGGAACAGAAATAGAATAAATGAGCTAGATGTGCAATGCATTTCCTGAAGGAACTATTACAGTGGGATGAAAGAAAAAGGGAAAAAAGAGATTCTCTAAGTTTAGCAAAAGAGAGAGATTGAGAAAGAGAGAGAGAGAGAGAGAGAGAGAGAGTCAAAACTCAGGCAAGAAGGATAGATAAAGGGGAAAGGATGGATAAAGGGGAAAGGATGGATAAAGGGGAAAGGATGGATAAAGGGGAAAGGATGGATAAAGAAAGGAAGAGAGAAACAGAGGGTTGGAGGTAAAAAAAAAAAAGAGTGAGAGAGTGAAAGAGTGTCGCATTTCTGCGTCGCAGTAATTTCAGTAATACTGTTGTTGAAAAATTATCTCCAACGGCAACATTATCCATTACCCATTGTTTGTAGTAAACCAAAAAAACAAACAAACGCTAAAGTAGCGTAGAAACCCAACCCCCAACTAGTGGTTCGGGGACGCAACTGCAGAGCGACGCAGACGCACAAATTCAAAAGACACTGGAGAAAAAAAAAACAGCTACAGCCTATATATAGCGCAATAGCTTTCCATTTTACGCTATTTGGGATTCAATGATGAAACAGTTATTTAGCTGAGGAATAAGTGGAGGCATGAAGAAAAACTTATTTTGCTGAGGTTGGAACTGCCAGGCAGGAGGTCTAGAGGAAGATCAAAGAGGAGATTTATGGATGCAGTGAGAGAGGACATGAAGTTAGTTGGGGTGAGAAAAGAGGATGCAGAGGATAGGGTTAGATGGAGGCAGATGATTCGCTGTGGCGACCCCTGAAAGGGAACAGCCGAAAGACAAAGAATAAGATGAAGAAAAACTTATTACATTATTTACAGGACTGTCCGAAACCTCCATCAGGTGTAGCTCGGTGGTTATGCTGCTGGACTTTTGATCCTGCTTCAAACCCCGAAGCCGCTGTTGGACCCTTGAGCGATTTCCCTCTGGGATTCATAAAGTTCTTTGAATCTTGAATCTTGAGCAAGGTCCTTCACCCCAAGTGCTCAGATACAATCGGGTGTTGAGCTGGCATCCCGACTCCGTAAAGTAACTGCCACAGAAATGCGGATATACCTGCAGGGTGGGGACGATCCGTGGCAGGATTTGCCGGAAGGACAGATAGACCCTTTCACCTTTCAGCACCACCTCCAGCGTTTGTTCTCCTCGTCTTTTGTCTACATGGTACCGGTAAAAAAAATGTAAAACTACTTTCCGCCCTGTTAACTAGAAACTAAAAAAGTATTAAAATGATGAAAAGTGATGCTTCAGGGCTCCAGGGTCGCCAGCTCGATCGGCTGAATCTCTGGGGTTACTGGTTTCCTCCCAAATCTCAAAAAACACGCTTGGTGCAGTAATGACTAGTAATTTGTGTAAATCTGTGTATCTACTGTATGTGTTCCATCTTGGGTGTTTTTTTTGGGATAGATCCCGGATCCATGGTGAGCGGATCCATTTGTGATAAATGTACAAAAATCATCTACAAAGCACAATTTGGAAGGAGAAGAGGAAGGAGAAGAGGAGGAGATAAAAAAACAAAAACAAAGCAGCAGTGCGTGCTGTCTGTCCAATACGTGGGGACTGTAACAGGAGAGAGTTTTCAAATCTCCAACATCTCTACATAGCCTGGAGCTGCTATTTCCCCTTGGAGCTCGAGCTGCCCAAGCCCCCCCCCACCAATCTCCTCCCTGCCCAAAACACACACACACACACACACACACACATAGCCTGAAGAAAGGCCTGAGTTTAGGAGCCTTTTGTCGAGCTTCTCCTCCCTTCTTGGCTAAATTTAGCCTAATTGTTCTCTCATATCGGGCTCATAATACCAGAGCCGTGTGCCCACCTCGGCAAGTCGTTAAATCGAGTTAGCTCACTTAATGAGTGGAGAAAAACGCAGCGTGCGCCTGCGGTATGGCCGTAATCAGCTCGCTCGCAGCAAAGACAGAGAGGCAATCCTCCGCCATGCACCCCGAGTGGAGTGGCTTAAAAAAAAAAAGAAAAAAGTTTTTTTTTAAAAAATTGTCTAATCCTGACGAGCTCGTTCCTCATGGAGAGCTCAAACACTAGAGAGAAAGAGAGAGACAGAGAGAGAGAGAGAGAGAGAGAGAGAGAGAGAGAGAGAGAGAAGACTACGTTAAGGGAGACTGATGAAGGATACAGAAAGAAAGACTGCTTAAAAAAACAGAGAGATAGAAAGATATATGGCATCGTGAAAAAGATAAAGAGACAAATTGGAGAACTGAGGAGGATGAAAAAGGACTATGAAAAGAGCGAGGGAGAGATAGAGAGATAAAAAGGCAGAGGAAGGGAAAGAAATACAAGCATTAGTCAAGATGGAGATTAAGAAAGACCAACAGAGAGAGAAAGAGAGAGAGGGAATACTTATCAGGAGGGACAGACAGAGAGGCATAGAAAGACTTGAGGATTTAGAGCTTCCTTCACACTGCAGCGGAGCAAAGCGTTTTTCATGCCTCTTCCCGCTTCTATTCTACAGAGACAGGTGAAAATCCTGTGCAGGGGATTGTGGGAGCGAGAGCGTGCCAAACAGCCATTCAGCCGTTTGCGAGCGGGAGAAAAGTAAAAATTGCAAATTTAGACTGGATGCAAATAAGGAGCGAAACTCGCTCTGGATTCAGCCAGTCAGATTAGAGAACGCGCCGTGGAGGATGATCGTGTCATGATGTGCCACGCCCATGGTCAAGCCACTGTACGCGTCAGTTTAGTGACACGCCCTCCGAAAGGTCAAGTGCTGGTGAAGGAAAAAGGGCAGACAAACGAAAAAAGAGAAATTGAAGGACAAATAAACAGCTGAAGACAGAGAGAGAGAGACAGATAGGAAGAACGTTTTTTAAGTAACTGAGGATGATAGAGAGAAATAAGCAGGGACGGAGACGAAAAGACTGACCACGGAAGAAAATAAAGAGAGAAAGAAAGAAGAGAGAAGATAAAGGGATGAAGAATCGAGTTGGAAAAAGAAAGAGCGGCATATAAAGGGATGATGTTATACAGAGATGGACAGACAGATAAAGAGTGAGAGAGAAAAAAGGAGGACTATATAGAAAGAATATGGTCGAGAATTAAAGAATGAACGAGAGAGACAGAGAGAGAAAAGTTACAAAAGAGAGGGAGAGAGAGAAGCAGAAGGGAATGAGGGATGTTATCAAAACAGATTAGAAAGATAAGAGAGATATAGAAGAAAGTGATAAAAGAAAATGAGAAAGCCAGAGATATGAGACCGAGAGAAGAAGACATGATACATGTGTTTTATTAAGAAATATAGATAGACAGATTGTCTAGCATTTCATCATTCTTTCCTTCTCTCTTTCTATTTATTTTTCATCTCTCTCTCTCTCTGTCTCTCTATCTGTCTGTCTGTCTCTCCACATCACCTGGTGGTCTTTTTCTTTTTTGCTGTCTATCTCTAAGTCTTACTCACGTTTGTCTGGTCTGTCTATTGCTCTCTGTCTCTCTCTTTCTGTCTGTCTATTTGTTCCTCTGCCTCTCTCCTCTCAGCTGTCCTGAGGGGGTGAATGCTACCCTGGGGGTCAGGAGACGGAGACAGAGAGAGAGAGAGAGTCAGAGACAGTGACGAATACACACAGAGAGAGCGAGAGAGAGAGAGAGAGATACACATGTGTTAATTAAGAACTACAGATAGACAGATTGTCTAGCATTTCATCATTTATTCCATCTCTCTTTCCATCTATATTTTCCATTTCTCTCTGCCTGTCTGCCTCTTTCTCCATCTTTCTCACTGTGTATGTGTGTGTGTCTCTCTCTCTCTCTGTCTATCTCTCCGCAACACAAAGGATTTATTAAAATATAAAGGCGAGGTTAAGCACACGTTTCCCGTCTAAATGCTCAGGAGATGATTAGTGGCTAAATCCCACGGCTCGCTCTATCTCTCATCCACAGATGGTGGAGGGATTTGAGCGATGGTTACCGCCCTCGAGGTCACGACCGGATAGGTGGGAAAAATCGAGGGCCCTCGTTTGAAGTGTGCACTTCAGCACATACGGACGGCATCCCGCTCGGACAAAGAGGTGCGATGAGTCTGTGCAGAAGAGTAAGCGAGCTTACGCCCGTGTGGTAAAGAAAAAAAATACTACATTTTAAAAATGATTTAAAAGGTTCTGCCTTTCAGAAGGCAAAATCAACCTGCATGATAGGAAATAAGGGCATGATGAGGGGGAGACAAGGTAATGATGGGGGGAAAAAAAAGTCAATGAGTGTGTACGCATTTCAGCAGATTGAGGAAAAGAGCTGCTTTTGGTCCAGAGTGCAATTTGACAAGTGACAGGGAGGGAAGAACAGTGTGATCAAGGGCACTTCATAAAAAACACACACACACACACAGACCCTGCCAAGGCACTTGTCAGGATCCATGTCTGAGCAGGGAGGCTCCTAATCTGTGTTTGCTGTGGCTTCCCCCTCCACAGCATACACTCCCAGGGGAAACGTCATGGGGGCTGGAGGGCCCTGACACACACACACACGTACACGTATCCTCCCCCTCAAACCAGCACCACCCTTGGTGATCACACGTGGCTTTGATCATCCTGAATACACACCTTGTTTGATCTAGAGACATGACAGCAATATAATCACTCACACACACACACACACAGCATGTCATTTTAAACCGTAAACATAATCCATATTAAAGATTGCACTTAACTAATGTGTAAGAATCATCTAAAATCTCTATAATTGTACATCCCATTATAACGAATAAAAGGCTCTGGGATCTAATCGCACGCTTGACCATGTTCACTATAAACTGCACCTCGCCCCCTAGGCTACATCATTTTCTCACCTACCTACTGCAGTGCATTGTGGGATTTTAGAAATGCCTTCCATATTGCCCTGTATACTGCTAATCACCAACATGGCTGCCGAGCCTATTGAAATTAGCCGTTATCATTGCTAACGCCAATAACTGCACGATTTTAGCTTTAAATGAAAATATCTCGATATTTCTGAGGTAAATGTTGGTCTTTTCAACACTTTGGGATTGTTACTGCTGTTCCCTTCCCTTCATATCAAATAATAAATTCTTTTTTTTT
Source organism: Clarias buthupogon (assembly GCA_030014345.1). Classification (NCBI taxonomy): domain Eukaryota; kingdom Metazoa; phylum Chordata; class Actinopteri; order Siluriformes; family Clariidae; genus Clarias; species Clarias buthupogon. The sequence goes on along the minus strand of JAQMYK010000039.1, from coordinate 4,459,808 downwards.
AGCATTAGTTATTAGCTAGCTATACTAGCCAAACTAGCAACAGCTCTCTTCTGAACACGCCAACTTTGTGTTTGTTTTGTTTTTTTCTAGGTTAAAACGAAACTCCTTAAAATATTCTGGGGAATTAATTCCTCAGTAGAATCAGTAGCTCTGTGAAAAACATTCCATGATGATGAGATTCTTTCAAATTCACTGCTAACCTTCGATCGGCTAGTTAGCTAGCTAGCATAGAAAACATGCTCTGTCACTTGTAGCATTGTATAGCACTGTCGCATTTGTAGTCACGTGATTACAATGATGACGTGGCTATGTATTTTCGTTAATAATTATATGTTCGAGGTGTGCTTCAGAGCCGGAATTTTTTTTAAATAATAATATAACAGAAAGATTACCTGATTAGCTAGCGCATTACATGATGATTTGTTTAAAGATGGTGTTTTTTAAAGATAAAAGAGTAACCTAGCAAACGAAGTGCTTCTGTTCTGATTATTTTCATTTAGTATGTTGTGTTGGACTCTGTAACTCTGTAACCAACAAAAATGGATGAAGAAGCTAATAATTGTTATAATTTGTTTGATTTGTTATCATAATGTGATTCCCTAAGACGTTGTACAAGTACTTCATAAAATTATGTGCACGTACGAGACTGAGAGTAAGCGGCAAAGTATGGAACGGAAACATCCTCAATCACCGCCCGAGAAAAAGTCAACCATCAGCTGGAAAATTCATCAATGCTTACAGTTTTCTGGGATTCTCAAAGGCCAGTATTGGAACATTATCTGGAAAAAGGTTCAACAATCAACAGTGCTCATTACAGTGAGATGCTTATGCTTGAAGAGAAGCGTAACCTTCGAATTAAACACAGGGGGCCGCTATCCAAGGGCGTGTTGATCTTCCATGGGTATACACGTCTGCACACATCTGCCCACACACACACACACACACACACAACTTCGCTTTGAGGTGTTAAAGCATCCTCCCTAAAAGCTGATCTCACTCCATCGGATCTGTTTGGTCCCCTGAAAGAAGATTCGCTTCTGATGAAGAAGTGAAGACAGCGGTGCATTCGTGGCTCGCAGCTCAGCCTAAAACAATGTCCTTCTGTCAACAAGCTTTTGTATTCCCTTTCCTATTTCCCATTTCGTATTGAACAAAGTGTATTGAAAAGCAAGGAGATTATGTTGAAAAATTATATATGTCTTTTCTAAAAGTTAATTAAAATAAATTCAACAGCCAGAGAGTGTGCATGTGTGTGTGTGTGTGTATATACATATATATATATACATATATATATATATATATATATATATATATATATATATATAAAATATTTGTTTATATAGAATGATTTCTTAATAGACGGAGGGGTGTACCTATTTTTTACTGGGTACTATATTCTGTATATATACAGTATATATATAATATACACATATATAAATAATGCCATAACTGTGACAAACATTGTGTTTCCAGTTCGCACAGCATGAGAGGTTTTGTTTCATTTTTCGAAAGCTCAAGTTTTCGAGTTTGGAAATTATTTAAACACTAAACTTGGGAACGATGAACGAGGCAGAAACAGTGTTTATGAGGAGTGTGTGAGATTCAGAGGTACAGTAATCGCCAGGAACTCATTAACCACAAACAGCTGACTGTGCACTATGAGTTCCTCAAGGGTAGGAGGAGATCTGTCTCCACCTCTCACTGTCTCTTTCTCTCCTGTGTCTCTCTTTTTATTTTTCTTCACGTTGTAGTAAAGCTCAAACACCCGGATGCCAGTTATATCCCTACAGATCTTCCAACTGACAGTATACAAACACAAGAAAGTGCAGACACTTGCGTTTTTTTTTTCCACTTGAAACAGCTAGGCTGGGCTAATCCTGTCCTGGAGCAGGTGTAGTCAAACGAGTGTTACAAATCCAGCCCGTACCTCACCCCTCCTTCGTCTCCTCACCCTTTTGACCCCTGGCGTTCTCTGTGTGAACTACCATCCCCCCCTCGTGAGCTTTCTATCATTCCCTGAATACACACACATGCGCGCACACACACACAAACATGTACAGGTACATAAACTGTATATATATATATATATATATATAACACACGCAGACATCTATATATAAACATAAAAGTGTACTTGGAGCCACATTTCCTGATTGTTACTTCCTGAAGCGGCGTGAGTTTGTTAGTGCCTTCATACAGACATGCAAAACACTGGGCCACGCTAGAGCATGCAAACAAGGACAGGATGTGAGGACGGGGCGGTACAGGTCTGACCAGTTGTCTGTTTGTATAAACGAGCCGTGTGTGTGTGTGTGTGTGTGTGTGTGTTCGAGCCAGAGTGTTTCAAAGCCTCTTTAAACAGGAACACATATACAAAGATGTTGTAGTTATTGCACTAACCTAACACACTGGAAAATCAATCGCCAAATACAGCAGTACCAAACGACAACCTACCTAACGGCCAGGAGCGATCATGATCAGGGTTCGCTTTTCATTCAATTTCACAAAGTGAAATGTGTCTATGCTCCTGATGATCGTTTGATAACCCTAAACACAAGATGTCAGTGATTTACCATGCACCGACAGATGTCTCCTTTGTGTGTGGTAAATGTGTGAGTGTGTGTAGGCTACGTGTGTGGGGGTTGGTAGGTGGGTTGTTGTTTTGTGTGTGTGTGAGCATATGAGCTAGTGTTTTGGCTCATCCCTCCGACGGAAAATCCCGTTGTAATCCAGATTGAGGAACAAGCATTGCCGATGTTAACCGCTTTAAAGTTTTTAGTGTAACCTTCTGTAACTGGAGACTGAGACTAAGACTGAGTGACGGGTGACGCCTTTTACGCTTATAACCATCAAACGGTGGCTAAACACTGTACTGGAATTTCTGGCACCATGAAATCACTCAACTCACTAGGACAAGGTCCAATTTTTTAACAGGATTGCCTACTGGCTGTAATTAACCATACTACATGGGGCGTTCAAGTCAAACCTCGACGTTTGATTGTGCAGAATAACAGTTAGAGTAACAACTAGCTTTATTTCTCTATATAATCCCCTGCTATACTAATGCACTAATCCTAGCATTTCACTAGGGCATGGATACCATCAAAGTAGAAAGTTTTCCAAGTATGCTGGAGCGTACTAGTCAGACTGCCTGCTTCATGTCTGAAACGCTGGCCTCCCAGGAACTCCTTTAATGTGTAAATGGCTTGGATCGAGATCAGGACTGTACGGGGGATGTAGCACGTCTCTTCGCAGCAGGGATGTACGGCGTCTCTTACAACAAGTTTTCTGTCGATTTTCAAGGATCAGGTGTTCCGTTAGATGAATGTTCACGGGAACAACAGTATCATCATTCACAGACATATGACCTTCTTTAAAACGTTTGCACCATGCAAATGTTTTACTGTCTCATCACCGTAAAAGTCTTCTGTAAATGTCAACTGCTTTGCCTCCAAGTGGCGCAGTGGTAAAGTGCTCCCCCTATCATCCGGAGATCGTGAGTTCGATTCCCGGGTGATGCTGTAACCTCTCGCAGCAGGAGGTTTACAGAGAGCCGATAGGCCGAGCTCTCTCAGAGGGGAGGGATGAGAGATACTTAGTGCTTCCAGTAGTTAATCACGGCTCTACAGTCAATCAGGGGCGTCTGTCACGCAAGCGGAAGGAGGGGATAGCGCTGTCCTCCGAGTGTGTTACGTCGCCCCCAACGGTGCGTGAGTTCGAAAAGATGCGGTCGGCTGGCGTCACGTGTTTCGGAGGAAACGTGATAGTCTTCAGCCCTCCCGACTGAGTGGTAGTAGTAGCCTTAATGTGGGAGCCCCCTAGTGACGGGGAGGAATTGGACACGACTAAATTACGGAGAAAATCTGGGAAAATTCCAAACAAAAAAAGAATTTAAAAAGTCAACCGCCTTTACGCCTTCATTCATAAGAAATTTCCCAGTTTGATTTGAACGCCCCTCATAATATGAATGTGAAAGACATAATTTTTTTGTTACTTCCATTCCCACTTGCCCCCCAAGGCTTTCTAACACTCCTGGTCTCACCTGTAGACTCGTGAATAATTACGGCCTCCACTTATACTCCACAATATTTTCTGACTAATGTAGTTGATTCTATTTGTGAAAACATTGTATAAACACATTAGCCATTCAAACCACCGTGACCCTGACCAGGATAAAGCATTTACTTCTGCTGAGTGAATGAAAGCAGTAATTGCGTCACACAGCCCTGTGCCAGCACCATAAAAGATCACATGTTAATATCTGACTGCTCCCCGGAACATAAAAACTGCCCTCTCTTGCAACTCTTCTTTGTCTCATCCGCTCGATCTCAGTCCCGATGTCCACCTCAAATTTTGATTGCTGTTTTTGGCTAATTGGTTACGTATACTGCACTACACAATGGCTAAGACCAAAAAAAACAAACAAAAAAACATTGAGACAAAAAAAAAAATCACAACAGTCTGACATTTGTTATAGTGAATAATTCCCACAGAAGCTGTTTTTTTTTATTTTTTTAAAGATTTTTTTGAAATATGTGATCTTATTAAAATGATAACATTTTGATAATGTTGTTTCCTTTTAACTGTTTTTACTATCAACTATTTTGTGTGTGTCCATCCATCTAGGAACCTCTGCAGTCCAACTAGGAATTGTGGAGGCCAAGTGATGACCACTGCATTTATTCCCATTTTGTACGACCGTGGTAGGACCTCCGGTCAACATTCACACACATTCATGTTCACACACAATTTGGGAATGCCAATTAGCCTAATGTGCATGTCTTTGAACCGTGGGAGGAAACCGGAGAGCCCAGAGGAAACCCACCAAGGAAGGGAATAACATGCAAACTCCAGGCACACAGACCAGATGCGGGAATTAAAACCAGGACCTGGAGGTGCGAGGAGACAGTGCTAGCCACTAAGCCACTGTGCCATAAAAAAAATTTTTTTTAAAAGGTTATGGAGTGGCCTAGTCCAAGTCCAGACTTAAATCTAATTGAAATCCTTATACAGGTCGGTCATGCTTGAAAACGTTCCAATGTGGCTGAATCAAAACAATTCTCAGAGCAACAGAAGGCCAAAATTCCTCCAAGACTCACTGGCAGTTATCACAGACGCTTGATTGCAGTTGTTGCCGCCATATACAGCATGCTGAAATATATACACCACACACAGTATATACACTGTATATACCAAATGCTGCATAATATATTACCCCTGGTTATGCTTAAATATGACAACAGCATTGTTGTATCTTTAGCTTAAGTAACATTTTAGTACATCTTCTCAAACGACAATAGTATAGAAATGTAACTTGGATATACTGTAGTATAGAGTAGTCAATGTGCAGCTTGTATAACAGTATGGATTTACTATCATCTGAAAATAACTCAACATACAGCCATTAATGTCGAAATAGCTGGCAACAAAAGGGAGTACACCCTAAGTGATAACAGCTGTACTGTACAGTGGGTGGAAAAGTATTTTTGATGAAAATGATGAAAATTACCGGCCACTCTCATCTTTTTAAGTGCGATGGACTTGCACAATTGGTGGCTGACTAAAACGTTTTGGCCCAACTGTACATCTATAACCACGCAAAGTCACATGTCCTATTCATCATGTTCATGCGTTTTTCAGTGTCCAAGTATGTCTCCAGACCTGAACCTTATTGAGCACCTGTTAGGCGTCCTCAAGCGGAAGGTGGCGTAGCGCCATGTGTCGAACATCCAGCAGCTCCGTGATATCATTATGGAGGAGTGAAAGAGGATCCCAGCAACAACATGTGCAGCTCTGGTGAATTCCAGGCCCCAGGAGGATTAAGGCCGTGCTCGATAACGATGGTGCTCGCATAAAATATTGACACTTTGGACAGTTGTGACATGTTCACTTAGGGTGTTCTCATTTTTCGTTGCCAGTTATTTAGACAATAAAGTCTGCATGTTGAGTTATTGTCAGAGGACTGCTATACAAGCTGCACGATGACTAATCTAAAGTATATCCAATTTTCATTTCTATAATATTGTCCCTGGAGAACATATAATTAATTGTTTGCTGAAATGTGAGGGGTATACTCACTTTTTTAAGACTATTTACACTCACTCACTCATCTTCTACACCGGTTTATCCTGTATTCCTATCCCAGGAGACTTAGGGCACGAGTCGGGATACACCCCGGACAGGGTGCCAATCCATCGAAAGGGCACACACACATACACTCATTCACACACTACGGGAAATTTGGGAACACCAATTAGCCTACTCTAGATGTCTTTGAACTATGGGAGGAAACCGGAGAACCCGGAGGAAACCCACCAATCACGGGAATAACATGCAAACTCCATGCACACAGAGACGGGAATCGAGCCTGGCCGGGAATCGAACCCGGACCCTGGAGGTGCAAGGCGACAGAGCTGACCACTACACCAAGGACTGTCAGACTATAAAAGTACTATCAGCAGTTATAAGGCATAATAATTAAAGACATCTGGTGGATTTTGTTAACATAGCATATATATCTCAACCGAATGGTAGAGATGGCTCAATCAGGTTAAGTTCAGTACATTTTTCAAAAGTGGCGACTAAAAATGTGCTCTACCAAAAAGTTGAGCAGAAATTCTTTGTCAATATGGCTTTTTGTCAGTAATTTAACATCAGTAAATACTGATGTCAGTGATGATGTTGTAAACAAAGTACTGTTGTTCATCCATGATGAATGCAATAATGACTTCGCAATCCAGTCAAGTGCACTGCCAAGTTGTCACTGTGAGCATTTCAGTTGAAAAACACAAGTTCCTGTTTGGGCACGTCTTGTTGTTGTGAATGCGAACAGATGGTTTTTAAACAAATAAAACGTCATTTGCAATGTCTCTATGTACGTTTCTTTCACCATATCATTCAAATTTTTATGTAAAGTACCCAGTCCTGGTGAACTTGCACAGTTAATAACTTATCCAGTTAGTCTTGGTAATCCTAGGTCAGATTAATTTATCCCACGGGGCTCCTATTTTAAAAGTATCAGGACCTAATTAAATGATCTCTTCTAGGCTTAATCCATCCCGATTTGACGTTTGTATTTATTTCTGCCTGTGTAGCGTAGCAGACTTGAAGTCTTGGACATTGAAATGTCAATCAAATGGACTAATTAGAGGACTTTTTAATGAGCAACGCCCACCCACAGAGTTCAGTCAGATCAGCAAGTACAGCTAGTGCTCGAGTGGAGTTTCATCACATTTCCAGCTTGTTATTTTCATTCGACACTCAAGTTTTGGTATCGTAAACAGCATCAGAAACATCTGCATTAATTAATATTTATGCCATCCGTGACTAAAAATAGTCGCTCTCGGTGAATTGTTGGTTTAGACTTTTACACTCAGAGACCTGAATTCGATAAATATTCATAAATTCTTTATATTACTTTCATAAACTGTCAATTCATGTGAGTGTTAATTACTTACACTGCTCGAAGTTAATTCATGGTTAAATATTAATGGGGAATTAAGTTCTTTATGTTAACCATCAAGAGCAAATAAATCGAGGGATTTTTTCATAATGGTCGTTCCATGATCCATTTCCTTTTTTCCTATTTTTTAAAAATAACATTACTACGAAAGTAAATCATACACCGAGGAGCATCATTACCTGAGTGAAAGACTAAATTTAAACGATTGTTTAAAACCTCCACACTTTAGCAGACCTAATACGTACGCTACGCTAACCCATCATGCACACGTTAGTCCAATTTCATGATAATGTGTGACTGGTAATAACAGGTAATTGGCCACAATCAGCATGCATTATAAGCTAATGATGCATTACCGACAGGAGGAACCAAAAAAAAACCCTTTACACTTTCACAGCCTCGTATGGTATTGATTAGAGCGAACAATAGCGTGGCAGGGAGCCTCGGCCATCGCTGCAGGCGAAGAAGGGAGGAGATGAGGTCTTCGGGGATAATATGGTGCAAACAAAAGGATTTCGCACCTTCCTCTGGCCCCCTGCATGGGGTTTAAGGGAGATAGGAGACAGAGGCGGGCGCTCGTCTGTCTGTCTGCGCGGTAAATTAACTGTGGAGCGTGGCATGAGGGAGATTCCAGCACTAGTGTGAGTCCGGTGTTCGCGCTGGCTCATTAAGGATGATCATAATGTACTAATAATACACGTTATCACATGTACCGTTGGAACTTTATTTCACGTACCTGTTTGGACACGTGTATGTGTGAATTGGCAGGTGACCATATACAGGGGAATAACCTGTCAGATGAGTGTATTGTGGCAAACAGTCAAAAAAAAAAAAAAAAAAAAAGGGGAAAGAAAAGAAAAAAAAAATCAGGCCATAATAGTGTTCGTTCGGCCTTGAATATATATTTAATCAAAACAACATGAACAGGATTTCATTTACATTTTAATTTTGTCTTCCGTCAAAGATCATGTTGTGCAAAATGGTTGCTTAAAGACATCTAAAACCTTTAAAAGGTCTACAGTGTTTCCCACAGGTCTGAAATATACTTGCAGTTATACGGAGACGACATTACGGGCCGACATTATGGGCCGCCCGCACTAAAGTGATCTACGACACACAACAAACAACAAATACATCTGACCTTTAACACAATATTTTGATTTATTTGATTTTTTTAATTCATTTCTAACCAGGTCTAACCTACTAGCCCTCCCCTCCATCTGCCCACATGTGAGGAGTAAGACCAAATAAAAAAACAATAAAAAATATATAATTGCAAGCAACAATGAGCAGGCCCAAGCACCCTGCACCATCGGGCGCACCAGAAAGACAAAAGAGGACATACCAATCCCATTATGACATCAAGGGAGGATTTTATGTTTAGACCTCCAAAAAGCCTCAGATGCTGGAAAAAGGCATCACACTATTATGTCACTCAATGTGGAGTCACCGAATGTGATGTCACTCAATAAATGTCACATAGAAAGTTATTACCCCCTTTTCGGCATAAGTTTAAGGCGTTGTCACGGCTGACCCGTTTGAGATATCAAAAATCCCTCCACAATTTTACATCCTGAATGTATTAAGATCACATTGGCCTGGATTGGTGCTGATCGTATAAATCGCCTAGGAGGATTATATCGGAATCCATTGGGTGCATTTTACAAACAACCCAAAATAACTGACTGCCTGTTGAGTTGAGCCCATGACATGCTCTGCGACAACTGTTCAGCTCAATGAGCTCTAAACGTGTACCAGGTTTCGTTTGCATATGTGCAAGTGTGTATGAGCTATGCAGCAAAATCTCATGTGAGGGCCCCATGAGACGCCCGGGGCCCAAGCTCTTAGGCATACTAATGGGAGCAGATTCCAACCCGTTTGCCAATTCTAATGGGTTTTTGAGCAGTTTAAGCCTTGAAAAAGCCCCGGACGCTGGAAAAAAAAAAATCCTTAGAAGAACAAGCGAGCCCTTACACACTATGACGTGTGATGTCATAGTGCTTGGGCCCTAACTCAGCACTATGACATCAGCCCTATGTGTTTGTCAGAGCATGTAACCCTTAAAACCCTTAAATGTTTTATTAAATATACATATGGATAGGGGTCAGGATTGTGTAATATTGAGCGACGTATGTTTTTTCCAGAACAACCCAGGCAATATGATTAACTGAATTTTTTTTTTTAACCAACTAAAAAAAAGGGTCACATAGGCAAATAAGTAGCACAGATAAGATCATATGTTTTTATGGTTGTTTCAGGTTGTTTCTGTGAAATGAAAAAAATAAAATAAATAATAATAATAATTAGGGATGCACCGATACCACTTTTTTGGAAAACGAGTACGAGTATGAGTAGTTGCATTTCAGTACTCACCGATACCGAGTACTTAATAAAAACATGATTTAAATTTACAGAAACAGACGCGGAATTGT
>JAQMYK010000039.1:4426947-4438036 GCA_030014345.1 Clarias buthupogon | reverse complement strand
TTTTGTTGACAAGTGGGGCTTGAAAATTCGCCCACCCCCTTAAGTGGGGAATGACAGAAAAAGTTTGAGAACCACTGCCTTAACCAATCCAATTTGACCTAACTCAGTCTCTCCTTACCTAGTCAAACCTACCCAAATCCAATATACTCTATCTAATTTAAAGTAACCCAATCTGACCTAAACCAACCTAAATCAAATTCAACACAGAATAACCTACCCCAATCCAATTTACCGTAACCACCAATTTGATCTAACAACCCAATCTTCACTAACCTAACTTAATTTTACCCAATCTACCGTAACCCCGTCTAAATTTACTCTACCCAATCTACCCTTAACCCACCATAATCTAATGTAACACAACCCAAGTACCCGATCCCAGCCTAGTGCAAATCACCTCCACAACCCACACTAACCTAACCCTAACCCACCTAACTCAACCTGACATAACCCAGTCCAACCCCACTCAAACGAACGAACAAACAAACCCAAAGCGATAAATAAACACTAAATCTAGGGGGAAAAAAGTATGCGTCACTAATAGGGCAGAATTTAAAGTCTTTAAAGAAGGACATTAAGAGACAAACTATATTTGTTGTGTTTGAAAACAGCTAACTTCTAAACCAATATCAGTGATTATAACTTTAATGAGACTTCGTGGAAAATACTTGATTCTGTTTGATCACCCCAATCTAATTAGAGCTGTGTTCACTTCTCCCCGCTCACATCCTTCCACCGATAGATGCAGAACTCTATTAAAATCCGCACGGAAAAAAGAAATCCTCTTCATTTTTACCTTATAAGGAAATGTTTGGTTTAACAGTGGAACACTTACTCTGCCGTAGTTGCTACAGGCAGCTAGTGCCGCCATTAATTATACCGCCTGTTAGTGTTTATGATGTTATGAACCATTTTACTGTAAACGCTAATAAACACCTTGAAGATATAAGAACCAGCTGGTCTGCTTTGAGCCAGGGTGTCGAATTCTGTAACAATCAACTGATCGTACATGTTCATTTTTCATCTTTCATTTTCATGGCATGTAAATACTCCACTTTTCTTCAAGTCTCCAAGTCTTGTTTTCTCTGTATTTTCTATCAACGTGTTTGCATTTGTACGAATGTTTTTTTTATCGTATTAAACGCAGCAATAAAACTTGCAGTGTGTTCACTGGGCACACCACAAAACTATCGTAATAATATAACCACTGTGATGAATTATTCATGAATATTTTGAACACCCAAAATCAAATTAAGGCTTTTATCAGAATACAAGCACCAGTAGAAGAAAAAGAGGAGAGAAAGAAACCAAGACAAGAGAAAGCAACCAAGCAGGGAGTGTGGATTTCTAAACAATGTGATTTATTAGATTTTATGGACATAGGAAAATAATCTAAAGTCATGCAGGCAAATGTGCAAATGAAATCATTATCACTGACAGCATTGAGATGTGTATGTTAATGTTTGTAAAAAAAAATAAAAATTAGTTTTGAAAGAGACAGGTTTAACACAAGCTCTTCTTGGAAAAATTCATCTGAACCATTAAAATTAAGAAACAAAGCCGTCTGTGCAAAATCTGACTTGTTATTTTTAGGGTAAATTAATTTACTATTTAATTAATAATTTAATAAACATACTGGGCACATTTTAACATTTTTATAAAAGCAGCAAATATTTTTTTTGTTTGGCTACAAACAAACATCAGTCAACCGATTAAGTAAAATTTAAATCATCAAAATATGAGGTTTTGATTAAAAAAAGGAAAGAAATTCAAATGTGAAATGGAAAGGACACTTTCATAAACTACAAAAGAAGATAATCTAATTCTCTGTTATTACAAGATCATATTAACCTGCAATATTTCTGATATATCAGACAGCATAACCGGCTCAAGGTGGCATTTATGCTATTAACTTGAACGTGTGCAAAAACATTAGACTTCAGGTTTTTACAGCGCTATGAATAAACAAGGGCCTTTAAAAAAAGTTAAAGCTCTAGTAAATCTAACATTGTCCCGAGACTGGTGATAAAAGTGAACTGAAATGCATCTACGGTTATGGATAAATCAATTCGCTACAGACTGCTACAGAAACTATAAAACGAAGGAAAGTCAGGAAACTTCCTCACAGGCAGCTCTCGCTGATTGAACTGCAGTTACCTCGGCTGTGAAGGTAACTGTTTTTTTTCCCCGATAGAGTCACCGCTCCACACCTTATTGTCATTCACAAAATCATTCATAGTAGAATTGGGAAATATGACAATGTAACATCGATACCACGATATACACGGTATTTGTGCGCTTTTTTTCTTAAAGTATCAGTAGGTTTATAACATTGACTGATTGTTAATCACAAAAACAAGCAGTTAGTTAGTCCTGAATAGTCAGAAAAATTTCTCTAACAGTACTGTTAGGACAAACCAGTGTGTGGATGTTCTGTCACATCGATATTTTCTTAATTTGTTCAAGAAATCCAATCAAAACAGGTTAAATATATAATATGAGATATCATTAAATCACTAGAATTGTTAAATAGGTTGAAACATACTTAGTGACAAAAAAACAAGCTTTTTAAATGAGCTAGATCTGTCACTAAGTGCATTTTGGAAATGACGTCATGCGTACACAAATTCAGATTGTCAACCGACTGCGCCGGGATGTTCATTAGATCATCACTTAATTAGTCATTAGTCACTTAAGACTGCAGTGCAGTACACAGGAAACAGAATCGAGTGATTCTTCTCAATGACTCTTCTAGCCCGAGTCATTCATTCTTTTGTCACGTGACTCAAATACATGCTATGCGGTGCAATAGATTCAAAAGAACGAACGACTCGGACCAGAAGATATGAGAGCTACTCATTCTGTTTATCATAATATGTCCTTACGTAGCTGCATTGTAATATTTCCATTTCTGGAACCCTAGACAAAATCTGTGTATGTAGATGTGTTAGGGGACTGTTTATTGAAAATTGTGCATTTTATTTAATTTTGATTTCAGAGAACCGAGTCACGAAAATGATTCAAACTTCCCATCACTATTTGACTCCCTATATTTCGACAAGCTATCCATGCCTGGCAGTTTGATATTTGATGGCACTTGCTGGACCAATTAACCATCTGCACCATTTCTAGCTCCGCCCATATGTGCCTGTTTGGAGATCACAGTGGTGTTGTGTAAGACATAAATAGCAGTTAATGCTCTCCTCCCCAACAGTCACATGTCACATGACTGGAGATAGAAACAACCTAAAACTAAAGTTTTTGGCCAACCCTGGTTCATAGAGTTTCACAAACCACTCTAAGCAAAACCGTAAGGTGGTCATCATTCTGACACAGTATAAAATCAAACTTTTGTTAAGTTTTGTACAAAACAGGGCAGGAAAAGAAGCCTACAGCACAAAGTGGTAATCCCTAATGTTATATATATCAGCATTGTATTATTAAAACGAACAATACAACAAAACACAAGTGCAGTCTCTGGTCTGAGAACAGCCCTTTCCCAAATGCCTCCTTTCTCTTCTTTCTCACACACACACACACACACACACACATTGAAGGTGCCAGAGAGTTTGTGCAAATTCTGTAGAGAATTGTAATAACATGGGATTGAACAGCTTTCATCCTCTGCTGCACCTGCAAGAACTGGCACCATCCGCATGGTTTTCCCCTAAAAGCGCGGACACACACACACACACACTGTGGAAAACACAGTTAAGGGAAGCCCCTAAAGACCACATCAGAGCTAATAATTTTGATCTGAGATTCTTTACCCACGTACATGAATCCGCTCATTCGTGCAGACACACACACACACACACACACAGAGACACACACACGCACAGACACGCTCACACAAACAGCTGGCTTAGAAATCATCTCCGTCTCCTGGCATCAAATCACTCCATAAGGCCTCGTCCCTGTTCACCGGGGAGCGCGTGTCTCTCCTCCCTCTCCTCCTGCTGCTTCCTCTCCCTCTCCTCCTCCTCCTGCCCCCGTCGCTCCCCCTCCGTCTCCGTGGGGGTCACCAGACTGCTGTTTTCACCCAGAATGCTGCACAGTTCAGACAGACGCTGCTGCATTTTGGGGATCCCTGAGAGCTGTGTCTCCAGCCGTAGTTTCTCGTCCTGCAGCGAGAGCCGCGTGGACGCGTCCAGCTTTTCGAAGCGCCAGCCGCCCTCGCCATCGAACTGCAGCAGGTGGGTGTGGTACTTCCTGTGGTCAGAGGAAGGGAAAACCATATGGCATGATTAGCACGGACCATTAATCATAATAATAGAAATAGTATTAATTAGGATATCTAAAATCTCATTAATTTTGTCCTTAAACGCCATCTGTTTCCTGGTGAAGGTGTGGCATGAGTGCCTGTCGGTCCAAGAGAAAAAGCCTTGGCCTATTTCTCAGTCAGTACCATTAAACTGTGCCTGTCGGGTACAATGAAATAGGGGTGACCTCTCGGTCAGTTAATCAAAAAGATGAAAGAGATGTGGCCTTTGTGCCTGTCAGTCCCACAGAAATGAGCGTGGCCTCGGTGTCTCTCAGTCCATGTGAAAAAAGGCGTGGCCACTGTGCCCGTCAGTCTCAGTAAAGTCGGCGTGGTCTCTTTCTCCGTCAGTCTCAGTGAAGAAGGCGTGGCCTATGTGCCTGTCAGTCCAACTGAAAAAGGCGTGACCTCTGTGCCCGTCAGTCCTAGTGAAAAAGGCGTGGCCTATGTGCCCGTCAGTCCCAGTGAAGAAGGTGTGTCCTCTGTGCCTGTTTGTCCAATTGAAAAAGGCGTGGCCTCTTTGTCTGACATTCCCAATGAAGAAGGCATGTTCTCTGTCTTTGACAGTCCAAGTGAAAAAGGCGTGACCTCTGTGCCTGTCAGTCCCACAGAAATAAGCGTGGCCTCGGTGTCTCTCAGTCCATGTGAAAAAAGGCGTGGCCACTGTGCCCGTCAGTCTCAGTAAAGTCGGCGTGGTCTCTTTCTCTGTCAGTCTCAGTGAAGAAGGCGTGGCGGCCTATGTGCCTTGTCAGTCCCAGTGAAGAAGTAGTGACCTATGTGCCTGTCAGTCCTAGTGAAAAAGGCGTGGCCTCTGTGCCTGACAGTCCCAATGAAGTAGGCGTGGTCTGTCTTTCAGTCCTAGTGAAAAAAGGCGTGGCCTATGTGCCTGTCAGTCCAAGTGAAAAAGGCGTGACCTCTGTGCCTGTCAGTCCCAGTGAAAAAGGCGTGACCTCTGTGCCTGTCAGTCCCAGCGAAAAAGGCGTGACCTCTGTGCCTGTCAGTCCCAGCGAAAAAGGCGTGTCCTACAGTATGTGCCCATCAGCCATAGCAAAGAAGGCGTGGTCTCTGTGTCTTAGTGAACAAGTCTGGCCTGTTTGCCCATCAGTCCCAGTGAAGAGGTGCATGGCATCTATATGTCAGTAAGTCATAATGAAAGAGGCGTGACCTTCTTTTGGGACTGACAGGCACAGAGGAGAAATGGCCTTTGGGAAAGTCAGTCTGATTGCAAGTTGTGTTCCCCCCCGCCCCCCATGTCTTTCAAACTCTTTTAAATCAAACCATTTGAATTTTATTCAAACAGCTCCAAACCATATTATATTGAATTGTTGGCTGCTTTAAATAGATCTTTCATACTTAGGAACATCTGTCAGTTCCCATGTGGTGGAGACAGGCTTTATTAACGAGAATGTTCATCTTATTGCCATAATCATCATCATCATCATCATCATCATCATCATGCCTGCCATTTTCTCTAATTTAGATCAAACAAATCTGCCGAAACCCTATTCCTGTACTCCGGCTGAACTCCTCGGTTCTCCTCCAGCTGTGCAGGAGCGTGCTGCTTAGAAAGAAGAAAGAAAGACCCACCACAGAGATGGACGGTGTGTGATCGAGAGAAGTGCGATCCCGGCATCCTTTGCGGCTTCAAAGATTTTGCCCTCCACGTCGATACTAACGGCGCTGGTGCACTCGTCCAGGAGAGCGTATTTGGGCCTGGAGGAAACGGTCAGAGATCAGTCAACACACGGCACAGGGCAACAGGCAGAGGCGTCAATCACGGTCAACTTCACAAACATGAAAAGAATAATAATAAAATAAAATAAAAAAAAGATCCATCTGCTGCCATGAAAGACTTTTCCTTCATCTTTTGCATTTGTATTTGCTCAGTATGTTGGGAAAGTTTCACAGGATTTTAAGTTGCACTCTGGAGACTATATGTTTCTATATTAAAAAATAATATTGCTGTTTCCCCAAAGAGTGTCAAAAGGGTTTTGGGCGACATTTTGTTGTTTAAATAAAACATTAAACGTCTCACTTGTGGTAGAACATCCTGGCCATGCCCATTCTCTGCTTCTCTCCTCCAGACAAAACATCCTTCCAGTCACTTTCTGCATTCCAACCTGCCAAAACATCATGTATCACCTCAGTCTAGGCACAGAGCTTTTATTACTACTAAAGTACTATAAGCAAAAGTGACGTTTATGTTTAAGTACCGACAGCTACCCTGAATCCACTGTACCCTGAAGTTCAGTTAGTGCTTGGGATTCTTTTCATGAATGGTTTCTGAAAATCTATACCAAAGTCATAAAGTATTTTTAAGCCATTTATCAGTTCCTGTTAAAGCTAAGAAATGCTGAGAGGTGTTGTGTCTACGCAGAACATCCAGGGGAAAAAACGAAAAAAGAAAGAAAAAAAGAAAGGGCAAACCGTTAAGCTCAGCAGTGTTTACTGGCGAAGGTGTGTGTGCTCACCTCCCTCTCTCTCGAGAATATAAAGGAGGTTGACGGTGCGCAGGATTCCCTCAAGCTGCTGATCAGTGAAGCCTCGCTCCTGCATCTCCTGATGCGTGTCGGGGTAAATCACCTGATCCCGCAGAGTGCCCACGGACATATATGGCCTGCATGAACACACACACACACACACACACACACACACACACACACACACACACACACACACGATATAAAGCAGAGAAAGAATGAAATGAAACGTGCATTCCAGTACAAATCCTTTCAGTGAAAATAAAAGTTGGCCTTTACAAAAACAATATAAAAAACATACAAGATCTATAAATATCCTGACCTGGCAGTGACATGTAATGACACAAGAGCACTTGTGCAAAAGGTCAAATCCATACACTTCCCCTGGAAAAGGGTTCACATTTAAGAGCAGGGGAGTAATCTGGACAAGAGTTAAATGTAGACAGTTTTCTCCTTTTTTTTTTTAAGACACGAGTGCCGGAAAAAGTTTTTGTGATTCATAATTTTTGCATAATTACTTCTGGACTGAACTAATAAAAAAGGTTAGCATGTTAAAGCAGACTGTTGTGTTGAACGTTTAATTCTGGTTGGTCAGAATATGTAAATTTATTTTCTGCAACAGTTGCTCTGATGATGTGGATTAAATTAAAGACATGGAAATGTTTTATATTAAATCATAGACAGAAATGAAAGATTTATACATCAAAAGCAATATATGAAGCTTTTTTTTTTTTTTTAAATATAATGATGTACTGAAATAACAAAATAGTATAAATATTTTGAAGTATAGTTAAATATTATAAAATTGATTTTTTTTTGTTTATTCAAGTCTCTTTTTATATTCTACAATACGGTGCGAAACATCCTTCATTTCTTCATATTAAATTAAAATAAGTGAAAGTAAAAGGAACGAATGTTTCACTGAGACAGGCTGCAAAGTGCCTAAAGACACAATTTAAAAATGCTTGTTTTTATGTAACAACAACCTCAGCAGCGACCTCATTTCCCCTCTCGTCTGTTCTGACCACTCAGCATTCAGCATCACTGGTATACTAATCACCGGCCTGATCGTCTGTCATCATCTGCACTTGTTTCTCCCTGGTTCATGTCTTAAGATGTTTTTTTAATGCTTGAATGATTTATAGATCAATGTGTGGCTTAAAAAGCAAAGATCATTCCTCTGAAAATGCTCAGGTACAGGGACTTGACTGAAAACGAGAGGCAGAAAAAAAGCTATTTCTCAAGGCTACATTAAAATATAAGACAGTCTGGCTCTCTGGAAGCAAAACATGCAGAAAAGAGAGTTGGCTAAAGACTTTTTTTGCACAGTACTGTACAGTACGTATAAAAATTCACTCGTTCTGATGATTTTAAATATATTAACGGTAAAAGATTTCTGTAAGCATGACATTCTGCATTTTATTCTCCTAAAAAGTGTATAGATGAAGAGAGGCTGATGAAGGAAGCACAACTTATCCGTTCTATAATGTGTGGAATTACAGGATGTCATTTGTTTCATAGACGTTCCACGTGCATTTAAAGGTAATGTAACCATAAATAGATAAAGTATTATATACTTTTATACTTTGAAGTACTATAAGAGAAATAAAGCAATCCAAGATATGCTTTCGCAAAAGTCACTGATTATTTTCTGTGGAATTGAATTTAGACCTATTTTACACCACGTACACCATACCGTTACATTTTTCCTCTCTTTTGCATTATACTTCCTTCTTCAACAGTCTCCACATGTGTTGAGATCGTTGTTAAGCTATAATGAGCCGAAACATCTCTCGGACTTAATTGATGTTAGGAACAAGTGTGTTGCTGCACGGCGATGATCGGGTTTTGCCGCTGCTGCGGGTGTAATCTCTTTCACTTGTGCAATGAGGCAGTCACGTCAAAACAGTCTCTCTGCAGGGCCATCTGGACCCACTGCTCTCAGAACCTGCTCCACTTCATCACCACCTTCATCACTACTAATTAGCTTAGCAGGGCATGAAATGAGAATGAACACAAACACATAGACTTCTATAACTTCTAAACAGTCGGGGGTGGTTTTTATTGGTTAAATTAAGAAAAGGGCAGCACCCTGTGATGTGTGACCAGCCGTTAAGTGTATGACGCTCAGCCTGAACGGAGGACGGTTAATGGGAACGTTTAAGCTCAAGAATTTTCACTGGTATTAAGGATTAATTAATTAATAATATAACATTTTAATACTATTATTATTATTATCATCAATGAGCTGTACCTCTGTGGGATGTAGAACATGTGCTGTGGCGGAGGTTTGTACAGGACGCCGCTGTACACAGGCCACAGGCCGCTCAGGATCCGAAACAGAGAGCTTTTACCGCAGCCGTTCGGGCCCGTGATTAACAGATGCATTCCTTCATCCACCTTAAACCAGAACAAGAGGAAAAAAAGTGTGTAAAATATTGTGCATCATCTGTTACTCAACTGTTAATTATCTGTTAGTCGCCTTGATGTGTGTGGCTGTGTTTTTGTGGATCTATTTATAAGACAAGTATGTTTTTCACACTGTCTGTAGTGTACGTGTAATTATTATGGATAAATTATTTAACACTTCCAAAAACGTTGCAAGCCATATGCTTACAATAAACAATATAGAATGTCTTAGTCTTAGCATTTAAGCTGTTAAGATGAAATTTTATCCAAGTCATTCTTGGTTACTTAGTCTCCTTCTAAGGTGTAATTTTATATACAAACACACACAAATACTTTGTTAACACAAACTGGTATCTACTGTAGTTTTCTTTTGTTCTGAAAAAGTATCTGCATCTCTGAGACTGTACTCAGTACATATCTACAGTATGTCACTCGTAATTTGCATGAAAAGACAAACACACACACACACTACACTGTAGGGATGGAAATCACCAGGAATCACTTGATACGATATCATCACGATACCTCGATCGAAATTGCGATTCTGTAAGCATAACGATTTAAAAAATATGCAGATTCGATACTACATTTTTGCAGATTTTTACAATTTTAAGACCTTGAAATAAATGTAGTTGAGTCATAACTCGTAAGTTTTAATACCCTAGCTTTATATTTTAGCTTCACAACGGAATTGAACATCGCAATTAAACGTTCCTTATAGCATTCGTGTTCTCACTTAAAAACCAAGCGCAGCATTTAAACAACACAAACTAACTTCAAATACAAGAGTTTAAAATTAAACTTTAAAGGAAATGAAAGCAAAAGCTACATTTTTACTTTACATTTTTCATTATTATCTACAAAACCAAACTTAGCAAATAATTCACTTCTACCACACGGGATGACAGAGTTTAGAGTGTACCAACTGTAGTAGTATTATAAAGAAACACTTTTTTTTTTTTTTTTTTTACCACCTGAAATGCCTCTGAAGTCTTGGGCGCATGTTATGAACACGCAGGTGACCGCAGCTTCTAACACGTGTGTTTCGAGACTAATGACATCACTGTATGTGGTGTTTTGAGACTGCTGTGAAGTGTGTGGGTGTGAGATCGGAGACTTTTTAACAAGTGTGACTTTTGATATTGTAACAGCATAAAAATGTGTTTCTGTTGCACCCCTCAGCACAGAACCGGTTATGTTCGGTCACGGCTGATCAAGCTGATAAAACTGCAATTTCCGGTCACTAGCTGATTGACTGACACATCTCTAATATAAGAGTAATAAATTATTTAAAAATCGAGTGTTTGGACTCCGTGTGGCGAGACACGAATCAGCACACAAAGACCACTCCTCCCACTCCCCCCCCCCCTCCCCCCCTCTACTGCACTGTTTGTCCAACAATATCTGGACCATATGATAATAGACCATACAGTATCGCACCCGTACATACTTTCTCAAACTGTTGCCACAAAGTTTTAAGCACACAGTTGTACAGGATGTGCTTGTTTGCTCTAGCATCACCATTTCCTTTCCGTAGAAACTAAAGGGCGCAAACCTGTTCCACTGAAAACATCAGGGATTCGTTGAGTTCACACGGCGTGCACCCAAGACCTCACCTCATTACAGCTCCTGTGGCTGAATGATCACAACTCCTCACATCTATGCCTTCAAAAAAAAATGGAGGTTAAAATAACAACCAAAGGGGGAATAAATCTGGAATAGGATGTTCAAGTTGTTCATGTAGGTGAGATTGATTACAAACTTACAGTGTACTTTGGGGGAAAAAACAAACAAACATTGGCATTGATATTTGATAACCTGACAACTGACAGAGTATCAGTAAGTGTGTGCATGTTTTTTTTTTCCCTTTCTTTTCTCAGCCTAGGCATACGTGCTAAAATTCTTGCCTGGAGCAATTACAATCTAGACTGAAACTAGA
>JAQMYK010000039.1:4392764-4417683 GCA_030014345.1 Clarias buthupogon | reverse complement strand
TCTTTCAGCATGACAATGATCCCAAACACACCGCCCACGCAACGAAGGAGTGGCTTCGTAAGAAGCATTTCAAGGTCATGGAGTGGCCTAACCAGTCTCCAGATCTCAACCCCATAGAAAATCCTTGGAGGGAGTTGAAAGTCTGTGCTGCTCAGCGACAGCCCCAAAACATCACTGCTCTAGAGGAGATCTGCATGGAGGAATGGGCCAAAATACCAGCAACTGTGTGTGAAAACCTTGTCATTGCCAACAAAGGATATATAACAAAGTACCGAGATGAAATTTTGTTATTGACCAAATACTTATTTTCCACCATAATTTGTAAATAAATTCTTTAAAAATCCTACAATGTGATTTTCTGGATTTTTTTCTTTTTCTTATTTTATCTCTCATAGTTGAGATATACAAGATTTTCTTCTTTAAAAATTTCTTTCATATTTGTGAAGCTGCTTTGAGACAATGACCATTGTTAAAAGCGCTATATAAATTAAATTGAATTAAATTGAATATACCTATGATGAAAATTACAGGCCTCTCTCATCTTTTTAAGTGGAAGAACTTGCACAACTGGTGGTTGACTAAATACTTTTTTGCCCCACTGTTTCTACTATGGGTCACAATCATTTGCTAATCTATTAGATTAATCTATAATAATAGATTTAACTATAAAATAAACTTAAATACATCATAACATAATTACCACAAAGAGGCTGTAAAACTGGGTGATTTTAATGATATGTCCTGATACGTCTCTTCAGGTTTGTGGTATTTTTTCCTCTGATATTACCACACATCTGCTTTTTTCTCTCCGGTTCAATATGAATAAAATGGGCCCAAATATCGTCACTTCTCTTTCGCCCGAGTAATACTGCTGTGATGACGAAGAGTTAAAGATGAATGAGCTTGTAACATCCCGTCACTGCGCGCAAACTACTCCTGATACGGCGTGCACCGTGACCCGGGAAACACTGCTGCTTGTGCCATAATGAATGAACACCGTATCGCAGCGGATTGTGACGAAAATTATATGTTGATGAAAATAAAGTTTTATACGCTGTTGTAGGTTCTGTGTCGTTTTATCAAATCATAACCAGTGTCCTTGATCGAAATGTTACCTGCGACCACCACCAGCAGCAGAATCATCTTAACTTCTGCTCATATGATTTCATTTTAAAACAGACTAACTGAACAACATCTTAAACAGTGACTTCCTACAATAAATTGTTTATATTCAGTAGTTTTGGGGCTTAGACCTACACCGTAAAACCGGTCACAGAACAGTGTGTGAGTCGTACCACGTGTGGAGTACCCCGCGGCGGTGATGATGGGCACGGCCACCATGACGAGTCCTGAGGCGCTCCATAGGTACTTCATGAGGAACTGTTCGAGCATGACGTACCACAGCCGCTTGAAGAGGATCAGGTTGATCTGCGAACGCAGCGCCTCATAGCTCCGCTGCAGCTGCGACATCTCCACCTACGCAAAGCACAAAGGCAGAAGTGTGTGCATACCCGCAGGCAAACGTACACACACACAAACAAGCGACAGGTGAGCATTATGAGGAACTGAGAAGACTTTGAAATTAACTCATTCTAAGCAAGACAAATAATCAAGATATATACCGTACATGTCCCTTTCCAAAATCAATCACAGGTCACTGAGTTGGTCTTGTGAAATGAAAGCCTTCGGGTTTAGTCTGTGTGCCAAAAGGCCACTCACCATTATGTGTGTATGTGTTTTTGTGTGTAAAGGGACAGAACAACCTGATACAGAAATCTGCCCGAGTTCCAGGATTTTCTCTTTGTTCCAAACTACATGATGTTTCTTTGCTTTAGGAACAGTACTGTGCAAGAACACAACATCTATTTACATGGACCCTGTTGTGCACTTTTAAAATGCTTGAAGCACCAGAATGACTGAGCACGTGTGTGAGGCTGGGTCTATACAGTGACATGATATCAAAGAAAGAATATACCACTCAAGGGTGTTGTGTTAAAGGAAAATAATCAATAGTGGAGTTACACATAACTGCAACTGGTACATTCTTTCTTTGATTATTAGGATGTAGTTATTTTGAGTCGTTTTCCTATAATAATAATACAAGGGTGAGTCAAAAATGATCCGGACTCTGGCTATAGAACATATTTTAATTAATCTTTTATAATAGACAAATAAATAATTTTTAAACATAATCTCCTTGCATATAAAAAAAAATTGTCTATCTGTCTTTTATATATCCCATTATTTAAAAAAATGTTTTTTAGGCTGAGCAGCGAGCCACGAATGCACTGATGTCTTCACTTCTTCATCAGAAGTTAATCTTCATCTTCGTAGGGCTGCTTTCAGGGGACTAAACAGGGAAGCAGGTGAAAGTCCGACGGAGAGAGATCAAGACTATAGGGAGGATGCTTTAACACCTCAAAAAACGACGTTGTGTGTGAACAGTGTGTCGATAGTACGGATGGAATCAACTGGGACCAGCCGATCTGATAATATCACGATACCTACTGTAGGTGGCAATTCGATCTGTATTGTGATTCTATAAGCATAACGATTTCATAAATATCCCAATTCTGAAAAACAAACTTATAGCAAATAATTTGTTCCTACCACACGGGATGTTGTGCTGTCTGCCAACGTGTAGATAGTTAATGCCACCTGTAGCATTTTAAAGAAACTGCAACATTTTACCACCTCAGTTGCAAGCATATCTAAATTAGTAAAAAATGCGAAATGATACACCACGGAATACATTTTTTCCCGTAAGTGTCTTTCTTGATGCCCAACACTTCTTGACAACCTCCCTTGGACACAAGCTTTAGTACAACTGGAGCGCGGATAATTTTTAAGTCACCCTTGTACATCTCATAGTCTTTTACTCTTCTTACCACAGCAACAACATATACATTTTCAAACATCTATGTCGAATCCAATCCAAAACATTAACGTTAAACATTTTAATCATGTCATGCTTGTTTTGGCTGATGTTGAATGCTAAGTGTAATATTTATGGAAGGAGTCTCCAGTGTCAAAGTGCTTTCTAACAATCAATGAAAAACATTTGCATCATGGAAAATTCTTTTGTGCTTTGTGGCTTCTTGGGAACACGACAAGGGATAGCTGTTACAATTGGTAATAAGAATTGAACAATAAAACAATAAATGTGACGGTAAGTATGCTGTTATTAATTAATAAGTTATTAATTAATTCCACATTGTCAATTAATCATTGCACCCCTAGTATGGAAATTAATCTGTGGGATTAAACCCTCTGTAATGAGAATACCTTGTGACCCCCGTAGAAGGCGATCTCCTCCGAGTTGGCGATGATGCGCGAGTGCATGTACCTCAGGTCCCCTTTCCTCTTGGCCTCCTCGGCGACCAGCTTGCCGAAGCGCGGGGAAAACGCCCGCAGGATTTTGGCGGTGAGCGCCACTACGAAGCCGGCGATCACGGAAGGCCAAGTCGTGTTGGCGCCTTTAGACTGCCCCGCTTTGATCAGCGTGTAGCAGGTCATCACTACGTCCAGGCAGGGCTTCGTCAGGTTGGAGTACAGATGGGCAACAGAGCCGGCGAACATCACCATGTCCTCTGTCAGCGACTGATCCGGGTTGGCCAGCCTGCCGTCCATGTTGCTGACACGGTAATAGGTCTGGTTGCTGAAGTAGAGCTCGTAGGCATGGTTCACCAGCCTGGTGCGAAACGCCAGCGTTAGCTGTCCTTCCAGATAACGGATAGTGCTGTTCACAAACGTTGCAGGGATAGCGATCAAGAGCCATTTCGTTAACTCCCACACGAAAGCCTGGGGGTCTTTCTTCACGATGGTTTTCACGATTTTACCGTCCAAGTTGGCGACGTAAATAGACAGGAATGTGCGCGAGATGAGAGCGATCGAGTGGAAGCCCAGCAGACCCAGCTCTTTGCAGAAAAGCCGAGGGAAAAGGATGCTCAGGAGCCGCTTCAAGCGCAAAAGGAATTCTCGGTTCAGAGCCGGAGAGTTTCTCTTCCTCCTTTGCCTCTCCGTGACCTCCAGCGGCTCCCCGTTCGTCTGATGCGCATTCAGTCTCCCGTGCCGAGGATCAGTCCGTCCTTTAAGTCTTTCAGAAATGTACGGGTAGAGTCTTTTTACTCCGTATGCAGCGACGAGGAGTAAAACCGCTTTCTTGGCTGCTGAAGATCTCTTCAGCTGTGAGGGAAGTTTTGAATATACTACAGGCATTTTTGGGGTGTTTTTTTTTAAGTGTAGAGCAGAGCTTGCTGAGACACTAGACAAACAGAGCTAGTGCTGTTTCGCACATATTAATGAGAAGTCCTGTTAACTGCGTAAGAATGAAGGTTGTGAACTGCGTCTACTTTGCACGAGTCGAAGCGTCTCGTTAGATTTCAGCAAACTAGTAGATAAAACTGTAAAACGTTTTACACATTCAAGTTTGTAGTTTGCAAACTAGTGTTTTTTATGTTCAAGAAGAACATTTCATTAAGAGAAATACATATTTATAGTGTTACCTGATAACCTAGTTATCTTTATCTATCTTAGTTATATAACTTAGTTACCAAGTTAACAGGGACTGGTTTCCAGAATGTTCTGGAAACGTTTGTTTTTGGTTCTGAGGGTAGATTTGTCTCAGAACAAACCTTTTTTGGTATTTTAAAGTTTGCACAGTTTAAAAATCTCCTACTTGAGCGCGCTCTAACCAAAATACAACGTTCCCACAACGTTATGAAG
The DNA here is from genome assembly GCA_030014345.1 of Clarias buthupogon. Lineage (NCBI taxonomy): Eukaryota > Metazoa > Chordata > Actinopteri > Siluriformes > Clariidae > Clarias > Clarias buthupogon. The sequence goes on along the minus strand of JAQMYK010000039.1, from coordinate 4,412,958 downwards.
AACTAAAGGGGAAAATATAATAAAATATTTTATCCTGTAGGTATTCTTCCTCCTGAGGTATTTAAGTGAGGGACTTCACAAAGCATTAAAAATTAAAATATTTTCAGAAAGAACAACAACAACAACAAAAAACTCAACTACTTCCCAAAGTTTAGCTAGGAAATAATAATTAGCTAGGAAATTAATAACCAAATACAATAGCCTTTAGGAATTATTCCACCTGAGGTATTTTTAAAAAACAAGCTAGTTTATCAGACTAGTTAGCAAAGATTAGCTAGGAAATATTAACAGGACCTAAAAAAAAAAAGTTAACTGAGAATAAGAATAAGTAATTCACTTAGCGAATGATAAAAGCTAACATATCCAATGTGTAGATATTAATAAAAAAAATAAAAAGCAACAATAAATTACAAATAAGCTAGCAGCAATGCTAATGTACGTGCGGTTTTTTTTAATTAGCTCGTTGCTATGGAAATCACTTTCTCATTCTTAGCTCAAGTTCCGCATAGTCTAACGTATCTGCTTTAAACACAGCTAAAACAATGTATAAACCAAACAATTATATTAACTTTCATAACTAAAGAAAGCGTTTGAAATTTAAGGTGTTTAATCATTCCTGTTATAACGTTATATACTCACATTTCACTCACAAGTTCAAGGCTGCTAGCACTTAATCTCTCAGTGCATTAAGGAAGTGTGGATGCTAACTGAAGCCGTCAGCTAGCTGCAAGAACTCTGCGACTTTATCTTCCTCTTTTTACAATTCACAAAGCCATAAAAATATCTCTGACCATCATACTCATAGGTGATCAGTCCTCTTCCGATTTTTAGTCATAATAACCGCTCATAACCTCGCTAAGGCAAGCCTTTCTTCATGGTCCAGAAGTTGTATTGACTGTAGAGACTGAATCCCAAATTAATCCTCCCTCCCTACTTTAAGTGCACTACCTCAGGGTGTGTACGGATGGCCTCTGCTGCCTACATAGAGAGCTTTATTTAGGTTTGGAGTTTATCCTTTGTATTTATCTGTACATAGCCTGAGTATCAGACTACAGCAGTGTTGCCCAATAGGAGAAGGAGTAAAGAGGTCTGCCTACCTTCACACACACACACACACACACACACAACCCTTAGAATTTGGAATTTCCCCCTCTCATGCTATATATTTTACTTTCATGGTTCCCTTATCACATACACCAACCATATCTATACTGTACAGTTACACAACCCCTGACCAGAGTCCATCTGCCCACCATTGACCCACCTGTATGAAAGTTAATTCATCTTCTTCTTCTCATTAGTTATTTAATGGTGGTTGGAATCCCGTAGGTTACAATGTCTTGCTCTCCTCGTCTGCCTTCTTCTTCTTCTTCATCATCTTCTTTTACGGCAGTTGCCACCCAGTAAGTTACATTACTCCCACAAGAAAGAAGATTTCACTTCCAGATCATTCATTAATTTTCCATTCCGCATATCCTCTGTGAGGGGCGGCGGTTCTGGAGGCTATCCCAGGGAGCTCAGGGTACTATAAGGCACAGGACACCTTGGGAGGAGGTGCCTCACATGGTTATTCACTGCTGGCAATTTGGAAACATCTACCAGCCTTTAGACTGGAGTATCTGTAGGAAAACCTACAAAGCAGAGGGAATAACATGCAATAATGCTGAGGGAATGTAGGCGACTGTACTGTAGGTCTCATTCTCCCTCATCTTTGCGGCCTCCGAAAAACAGATTTTTCAGACCAGCCTTCTTTAAAGCCTACAGTATATTGCATCCTTCCTTGATCTTGCCTTGATTTGTTCTGTGTCTTGAACTATTCATCACAGAACAAATCAAGGTCGCTCCGTGAAGGTTGCTTGCGTTCCCATGTTGTTGTTGGTCTTTCGGCTGCTCCCGGCAAGGGGTCGCCACAGCGGAATACCATATACATTGAAAAAATGTTTTGTCTTGTGTATGTAGTATACAAAGACCCTGAGATGGCCATGGTGGTTGTTTTTTTAAATAGGGTGTGACCTTGGTTTCGGTACATCTGACAAGACAATACAGTATATCAAGGCCACAAGATAATATCAACAGTATAATTTATTAAGGGCATGAAATAATATGGTACTTCCACACTCTTTTTTTCTCAACACATTTCCCTTTCAGTACCATTCTGCACCATAGGTTGCATCACCGCCACTTATAGATCTCACTCTGCTCAGCTTCATTCATTTTCCATTCTGCTTATCCTGTATGAGGTCACAGTGTGCCTGGAGGCTATTCCACAATTCCAAAAAAGGGTACACAATTATTCAGTACTGGCAAACACCAACCAATACTGAGAAACACCAACCAACCTTTGGACTTTGAGAGGAAATCAGAGTACCTGCAGGAAACCCAACATGCAAATGAGGAGAGGGAAGATTTGAACCCTCAACCCTGGACAATGCGAGGCAACTGTGCTAACCAGTGACAGGTTGAGAAGAAAGTGTGTGTGTGTGTGTGTGTATATGTGTGTGTGTATATACAACAGCCCAAGCATTAGTGTTGCACCTGATACAGTCATATCAGCACTATCATTAATAACTGTATACCTGCATGATAGCTGTACCTAATAAAAAGATAGAAAGTGTGTTTCAATAACAATATCTATCTACCTATCTATATACAAGGTCAGCCAAAACAATGTATACTAACTTCAGGGAAAGAAAAATAGTATGATGTATATTACATTATTATAATATTAATAATAGTATCACATTATTATCATAAAATTACCATACATATCAATATATAACGTATAGCAATACATTTAGTATTAAAATATTTTAGTTTTTCTTTTCCTGAGGCGTGTGTACATTTCTATTGTTTGACTGTGTATATATTGTTTAAATAAGGAAGAGTCATCATCAACATTTATGCCATGCTGTAAGGTAATAATGTCTGCCAAAACACTGGACCGCACACTCCTTTCACATTGCTTGGTGGGTTTCTCTGGGTATTCTGGTTTCCACCCACAGTCCAAAGACAGGCAGAATAATCTAATTGGTGTTCCCAAATTCCCTGTTTGTATGTGTGTGGATTGGCACATTGTCTAGTATACTGTATATAGGAGTAGAATTCATATGTAATACAAATGTCCATTTGTCAAGCCAATAAAGCACCTTTATATCCTGAATGAATGAATAAATATGGTTATATTACAATATTTTCGACTGTTTTGAGAAATTCTCATGGTCATGTTTGGTTGGTGGTCATTAGTGGTTTCTATTAGCTATTAAAAGAGGTGTTTATGGAACATAATTTGAATAATATTCACATAATTTATATTAGTAACTATATATATAACTATATAAATTAGTAACTATAAATATATTTTTTAAACTTACAGCAAAAAGCAAATCCATTTTGCATTTGCATTTAAAATATAAGGATATAAAAACACAATCGCTGATATATCTATTATGATCAGCCCATATTATTATGTAAGAAAAGCAGCAAAGCTTTATTAGGCTATAAACACACTGACTCACCATTTGACACAACACAATGACATTTGCTCTAGTTGGCTTTGCAACACGGTCAGAAAACTCACCAACTCTGGTTGCATATTAAAACAAAAAAATGCTTTATTTATTTTGATTAAAAACAAACTATGTACAATTTCATCATAGTTACTGTTGTTTTTGCCAAGAATATTGCAAATTGTAGTAGGGCACCACAGGGCTAAAAGTCACAGGTCAAATGAAGTGAATAGAACAGGAAAGTTGAGCTGCTGCAGAAATGTCCTATCTTCATAAACAGACCTTTGCTCAGTGTCCAGAATTTGGTACATCCATGTTTTAATTATTTCGCAATGAGGGCCTTTTAATCCCGTGATACTCTACTATACAACAATATATTTACATTTTTTTTTAAAGAAGACAATTTACATTGCTTAGTACAGTTTTTTTTGTTAATCAAAAACCTGTATTGTACAAAAAAACTGAAGCATCATCAGGGGCTTTAATACCAAAATGTGTCATTAACATTAGGTCGAACAACACTGATTCATTTTTGAAGAACTGTTCTTATCCGTTCAAAATCAAATGCTCCTGGCTACACATTTCCTTTGGGCGAAGGTCGAAGACATTTTTTATCACAAAGCCGATGAATGTAGGAGTGAAAATAGAGCATACAAAACCGTTTAGTAAACTGGAGTCGGCGAAGTAAACATCCAGCGACCTTCACGGAGGTCGCTTGCGTTCCCATGTTGTTGTTGGTCTTTCGGCTGCTCCCGGCAAGGGGTCGCCACAGCGGAATACCATATACCTTGAAAAAATGTTTTGTCTTGTGTATGTAGTATACAAAGACCCTGAGATGGCCATGGTGGTTGTTTTTTTTAAATAGGGTGTGACCTTGGTTTCGGTACATCTGACAAGACAATACAGTATCAAGTATCAAGGCCACAATATAATATCAACAGTATAATTTATTAAGGGCATGAAATAATATATTCAGGTTCAGAGATCTAGGGCGCAAATGATTATATTGTGGCCACAAGATAATACATTAGGTCACAATTGTAAATATCAAAGCTGCAAGATAATATTACAAGGCCACAAAGCAAAATATTGAGATCATGACATAATATATTGAGGCCATGAGATAATATTAAGAAACCCCTAGATATTATAAGGGCATGAGATAATAGTATAAGGCCATGAGATAATAATACGGGGCCATAAGATAATATATTGAGGTCATGAGATAATATGAGGCCATGTCAAATAATATATTGAGACCTTGAGATAATATCTTGAGGCCAGATAAAATCTTGAGGCCATCAGATAATATCTTGAGGTCATGAAATGATATCTTGAGGCAATAATATCTTGATGCCATGAGATAATATCTTCAGGCCTGGGGATAATATATTTAGGCCATGAGATAATAATATGATGTTATGAATTAATACACTAAGGCCATAATATTATATATTGAGCCCATGAGATGATACATTGAGAAAATGAGATAATATCACAAGGGCATGAAATAATATATTAAGTCCATGAGACAATATATTGAGGACATGAAATAAGATCTTAAGGTCATCAAATATCTTGAGACCATGATTTAACATTTTGAGGCTACAAAATAATATTTTGAGAGAATGAGATGATATATTGGGGCCATGAGATGATATCTTGACGGAGTGAGATAATATATTAAGTCCATGAGATAATATATTGAGGCCATGGGATAACATCTTGAGGCCATCAGATATTTTTGCGAGGCATTAAAATAATATCTTGAGGGGATGAGATAATATATTGAGGCCATGAGATAATATCTTGAGGGAATGAGATAATATATTGAGGACATGAGATAATATGTTGAGTCCATGAGGTAATATTATGAGGCCATGACATGAGATAATATCTTGAGCCCATGAGATAATACATTGTGTCCATGAGATAATACATTGTGTCCATGAGATAATACATTGTGTCCATGAGATAATACATTGTGTCCATGAGATAATATCTTAAGGCCATGAAATAATGTACTGTATATTAGGTCCATGGGATAATATCTTGTTAAGTTGTTAAGAAGTTGCCAGAATTTATTAATTTGTTGACTCGTTAAATAATTCATGATCCAGACTTTGGTGTCTCGTGGACACAGTACAATAATTCATTACTATGGCTAGGAGATACTTAGTTTGTGGCTTCAATTGGCCACGCTTCACTGAAAAATAACCACCATGTCACTTCAAGCGCTTTGTAACGATGCTGCCCATTCGACCGTGTTGTCGTTTTTTTAAAGACAGGAAGTGGAAGCAGCTTTTTTCGTTTGGTCCTGAGACAAACATGGCAGCATTTGGCGGCAAGGTTAGAGCTTCCTGGGTAAACCGAGGGAGAAGCTCCTGATTGCTTTAGTAGTAGCATTCATTAGCATGACACAAATACGTTAGTTTAATTACTAGGTTCAACACACCCTTGTTGACTCATACTCACATTTAGGCAGAAAAGGGAGTGAATTTCTCATGTGATAGCCTTTGTAAAAAAAAAAAAAAAAAAAAAGTATACAGTGTAAAGTCATTAGATTGCAAAATAACTGATTGATTCCAGTTAGCAAACTAGCATAATATATTGTGTTACATTTGACCCTTGAACATGATTTTGTGTACGATGTGTGTTTTTATTATTATTATTATTATTATTATTTTGCGATGGACAAAAATTAACACTGATGTTTAGTTGACAAGAGTGAATTAAACCAGTATAACTGTTTGCACAGAGAATACGCTGAGTGTTTCATATCTGAGACAAAAGGACCACTATCGGCTCAGTTCAGAGATTTACAGTAAAATCAACAGGGCATGAATAGGAGGTTAGCAGAGCTGAACGACTGAGTACCCGCATGCGCTTCAATACGAGAGTGAATTTATAAAAAAACAGTAATAACACTATCAAAAAACCAGAGCACGATACATTGATTTGGATTAGCCTGCAATCCTGATTTCTTCTTTTTTTTTTGTCAGTCTTAACCTGAAATACAATCAGACTGTGAGAAAATACACAGATGCATGTTGAACTATACTATATGTGGGTTTTTACATACGCCGAAAAAGATTTTTTCTCTCTCTTCTTTTTATCCATTTTCTTTTTCACGTCTTATTGCTGCTAGGCGTGATGGTTGACAGTTATCGAACTGGCTTTGATTAAGCCACATTGTAAGTCACCAGTAGAAAATAGATTGATATGGAAAGGGTTAAGCAGGAGGGCTTGTCAATGGTGTAAAAATGATGTGGATGAACTGTTACACTATAGCTGTGAATCAAAGGTGGACTGTTGATTCGATTAAAAAACAATAAATTGGTCTGGCTTAATAATTTAAAAAATGATACAATAAACAGCGATATGCCGTGTAACTTGTATTGTTGATTGTTTAAATGTAATGTCTCGTACTAAGCGATGAGCTGCTTTTCCTGACAATATTCTGTTCCATACTCCATTCCAGCAGGTGGCGGTATTGCATGGACTGCCCATGAAGTCAAAAGAAGAAATGATACTCTTGCAAAATGCGAGGATTTGCAGAAGATGCAAGTGATGTTTATTTTCTGCTACATCTGTGGTATATTATAATGGAATTTGTCAATTTCAGATTATTTAATGTTTCAAAGTTTACCTAAATAATTTCATAAAATGTGAATCGAAAACTGATAACATATTAGACTAGAAAAGCTTTCCTTCAATCTATTGGATGATTTACACTTAGTTTCACCCCAAAAGCCATTGCTAGGGCTTAAATTAAAGCATGGAGTGAAGACTCCACTGTGCACACATTAAGTATTTCTCATGCACCTTCTCAATTCTCAGCTGTGTTACAGATGTGTGTGGGAAAAAAAATAACTAAGTCACTAATAGGCTACGTGTGGGCTCGAGCTGGAGTGTGAGTTCCATGATCATTAGCAGGTCTTGAAAAGACCGGACGTGGCTTAGCCCTGCTAGCCCACTTCATACCAGCCGCCCCAGGAATTCTTATATGCAGGTAAAGTACCAATCAACAATTTGGACACACCTTCTAATTCCATGATTCAATCATTCCTGATTTTTTGTTCTTTCTACATTATAAAACAATTCTGTAGGCATCCGAACTATGCAATAATCTCCTTTGAACAGTTGAAATTGAGATGTTTCTGCTACTTATCCTCTGTAAATCCTTCATAACGGCTCTAATCTGAGGTGCTGTTAGTTAATTGGTGATTGCTGAGGCTGGTAAACTCTGCAGCAGAGGTACGTTTTTAGTCTTGGTTTCCTGTGAAGGTCTTCATGAGAGCCAGTTTCATCATGGAGCTTGATGGGTTTTGCAAATGCACTTGACAATAATTGTTCTTGCAAGAACTGATCCAGAACAGCTGACCTCAGTGTCCAACTGACGTTGATTAATTTCCTAATACCATATGTGTTATTTTATAGTTTTGAAATCTCCATTATTGTTCTAGAATGTGGAAAATAAATCGCTAAACAAAAAAAACAACATTTTATTGGAAGGTGTGTCCAAATTTTTCGCCCAGTATTATATATATAAAATGTTAAATAAATAATAATGTTATAATGAAGAGAAACTGGGACTCATCCATTATCAAGATATTTAACGTTCAGCAGTTGAACCTAATTATAACGAAACCGGAGCTGAGATGACAAAGTGACCTCGATAAAGGGCCATTTGCATGTGTGAATACTGAACAAGGAGACACAAAAGAGCAACAGTCAAATCTGGTCTCTCTCTCTCACACACACACACACACACACAATCACACACACTCTTCTCATCAGAGATTTTGCATACACCGGCATTATGTGTATTTTTTTTTCTTCTTGCACTCCAAATACTCAATCTTTTCTTTTCTTTTAACACACAAAAGCTCACACGTTCCCTCGCTTTAGTCCTTTTAGAAAAGCAAAAGAAAAAAAAAAGTGAAAAATACTAAGACAGTCAGGAAAAAGTTTTCTTTTCTTTTTTTTTAAAGATTTGGTTGAATGTTGAATGAAAAAAATCTAAAATAAAACAATCATATATCAAAGACTATTCATCTACTTTTTTTTCCTAGTGAATTCTAATTTGCATAGGATTTTTTTTGTGTGTGTGTGTGAATATGTGAGAAGATAGATTTAAAAAGATCCTGACCCTTTTAATAAAAAGCTGAAGCTGATCTATAGAGAAAGACCTGAAATTTAATACTGACTTCAGCAGTGACTTATAATAATTATAAATCGGAAAATATTTAAGCAAAGCAAATCGAACACATACAGATGATGATTTTAAAATGACGTGCTACCTTGTTAAAGTCGCCGGTGTTCTGTCTTCTCCATGATTGTACTTAAAATACAATCACTTTTAAATCACTGGGGAAAAAAGAGACTTAAGTGTTTTTGTTGTTGTTGTTGTTGTTGTCCACCTCGGTTCTTTTCAAGGTCAAAAGAACAGGATTAGGATTGTGTGTTTACATGAGAGCTACCGGGTTCTGGTTAGTAACGTCTATTAAACAAGCCTCATCTCGTTGTGCCACTTTATGCGCCCAGTGTTTATACACGTATGTATGTGTGTGTTTGTGTTAGTGTGTTAGACTAGTGTGCCTGGACTGGGCCTGTCATTATTCATCTCCTTTAAAGTCAAGTCCTCCATTTTGGAAGAGAAGGTGTCTTGGTATTGAGACAAATCCGCAGACCTGGAGCAAAAAAAAAAGAAAAAGAATAAAACGACTTATTCTACAACCGTAACCATAGCAACAAGAACATGTTATGCAACAGATTAATAACTAGATTGTCTACTTCACTCATTATACTCTGATGTGTGCAAACACAGCTTGTGTAAACTCTATCTTAATGAACTTCCTCTCCAGCTCACCGTAACGGATGTCCGTGGAACGTAGCGGACTGGGGCAGGTGTGTGTAAGCCGTGTCTCCCTGAAACGACTGCGTCTGTTGCTTGAGCGGTGGATGCGGATGTGAAGTATGCAGCGATGCCGTGGTCCGTCTGCGCTGAGACGGCGCCACCTCCTGGCCTTTCCCGGGGCACGCTGCGCCCGGCTGCCCCAGTGCGTTACGCAGGTACCAGTCCCTCAGACCCTCGAGCGCCAGGGCCTTGTGCAGGTTGCGTGTAGGTTCGTCCTGGGGGGTGGAGCCAGCTGACAGATCTGCGCTGTAGTTAGGGAGTCTCTGCCTGGCCTGAAACTGTCCCATTCCGTTGTGTCCGTTAGCAACAGGGATTTCCGTGTAACCTTGCTGGACGGGAATGAACGGGCCGCAGGATTTGGTTCGGCTCACTTTGACCCGCCGAGGCTCTCCCGGTTTACCCCGCAGCATCAGCGGGCTGTAGGCTGGCGGTCCTGAGCCCAGAATCAGGCCCTGATTTGAGGAAAAGCCATTCACATAAGGTGGAGGGGGTATAGAGGGCGCTTCGTGCCAGCCTCTTGGTTTTATACTGTTTTGAGCCTGCAGTCTCTGCTGCTGCTGCTGCTGCTGTTGCGCCATTTGCTGCATCTTCTGCTGCTTTCCCAACACGTAGTCCAGCAGGACGTCATTGTAGCCCCCGCTCGAGCCGCTCGTCCCACGACCACCTGATACGGAGCGGACGCGGGTGACCTCCGTGTGTCCGTTCACCTGTTTCAAACGGCCGTCCAGCAGCGCCTCCGAGCTCTTATGAGACCCGTTTCGGACCATAGCACCTGATAGCTGACATTCATCCACGCAGCGGTCCAGCAACGCATCAGAGCTGTTGCTGCGTCGTGTTTGGGCGCCGTAAGAGCACCCCAAGTGCCCAGGAGATAAAACATCCTGAGATGCACCAGGCACCGCTTGAGTTACTTCGGGATTATCTGATCGCTGCTTTAATGCTGAAGTGCTACTGGAGGATTCAGACCTGTAAATTGAAAGAAGATGTGTAAAGCACAGACGCAGCCATCAAAACTTGGTGTTTTATGAAATTGAGATTATGGAGTTGAAAAAGCAAACAATAACGGATATTTGTTTCGTCTGAAAATTAACCCTTGGACTCGCCAAAATCCCGTTGTATTGTCTGGAAATATTTTTTTTTAGCATTTATGCTTTGATACAAATACTGCAAGTGTTTCTACACAAGGTCTGCTAATGCTGCAAAAACGACAGCCGTGACCATGACAACCGTATCAATTTAACAAACCTCTGTACGGCACTTAGCTCAGTGAAGATGTTTCGTCTTCATCTTAATGAACGATAGAGTAGATGACGATATGACAGCACGCAGTTCATTCAGCCAGGTAATGAGAACATGAAGTGTGTGAGTGTGTGTGTGCGTATGTGTGTAAGACTGTGCATGAGGTACAGACCTGACATGCACGCCGATCGGGCCGTTCCGGGTCAACTGGGGCGTCGCCGGGACGCTCCTGCCCTCCAGATTGGACACGCTGCGCGGGAGAGAGCGACTCGGACTGGGAAAGAAACGTCAGGCTTATCTTAGACGTGCTGTAATACTAAACAGAACGTTTAAGCTAACACAAAAAGTAAAGGGCGTCTTGGTGTCACGGCTGGATTCGCATGTAATTGCGGCACCAATTAGAGCACTAATTACAGCTGTTGGATGTGGCTTGCTGTGAATGTACAGCACACGCAAATAATCATGGAGATCCCACATAATTAACACGTACGTTAACATATGGGCTGTGCAGTGAAAAACCTCGCCAGGTTTTTTTTTTCTTCTTCTTTTTTTTTTCAGTGATGCTTGTGATTAAGGTTTTTAAATAGCACATAGCCTGAAAGAAGGCTGAAAAAGTGTGCGTGTGTGTGTATACGTGTGTGTGTGTTCCATTTAGCTGGAGGTGTTCCTTCAATATGACAATTACAAAACTAGAAAACGCAATTTTTTTTTTACATTTCTTCCATTATTTTCTTATTTCTTCGAATCATTTTATAATAATAGCCACATGTTTATAAAATGATTGCATCGCATTTCATTGCACATACACATTTATATTAACCTATTTTCAAAAAACATGAAAAATTTTCTTATGCGTGCTCTCTCGGTCTCTGCAGTTGGCATGTTCGCCTGCAATCAAAAAAGCCAATTTGTTTTTTCTTATGCTAGTTTTAGTCCTCTTGCATGACATTCGCTTTTCTTGTGATTGGATCTTTAAGGAGTTAGAAAAAGCTTTATGAATTTCAACTGAAATATACCGAGATTCTTTTCTCCTCATTTGGAGGAATAAGGCGGTGGGTCATCCTTCCTGTGCCCTGCGGCAGCACCACGCTTATGAATATAACGCTTGATTGGGAATAATATATATATATACAGTATATATTTCAGATCTCACTCACACTGCGTAACCTTTAATAACAACCAGACATTCTATAGTCAGAGCACAACAGCAATTTAGTTTTATTTTATTTTTTTCGGACCGAGTTTACTGTTTTGGAGCTGAAAAGCACGGATCACGATGAAAATATTTAATATATAAATATGGACCTACATCTTATACGTTATGGTTTGTAGAATGCTTTCAAGCGAAAGATCTCTAACTGTATCATAAATTCATAAGCTTGTGTTTAAAACCAGACGAGGCTAAAGGTTTCATGACCGAGGTTAAGATTAGGGTTAGATTTAGGAGAAGCGTTAATTAAGTTATGTTAATAATTTAATATGTGTGAGAGGGGGCGTCTGATTCGGCTATACCTAGCTGAGCTGGACACGGAGTTGCGTCTGGCTTTCATCTCGTAGTAGATCTCCACGGGGGAGAGTTTCCGACAGAACCTGCTGTCTGGGCTCCCCGGGACCAGCCGGGGCTGCGACGGAGACGGACCATCGGAGACCTCCTCTAAAGAGCCGGAGAGGACGAAATAGAAAAAGAGGGAAGTGATGTAATGTGTGAGTGATCGTCTGGGTCATTCGCAGGAGCTCGTCAGCTGCAATTTACCTCCCGAGCTCAATTTCTTACAATAGATAACTGGGTCGATGTGCTCCAGAAACCTGGAGCTTACAGTACAAATGTTCAGGCAGCTAGTACGCTCAGAGGAAAACACATCATTTTATCACATCACTTGATTATCGATAAGTTAAATGAACAATTACTAATGAAATACTACATTCTGAGGGGCGTTCAAGTCAAACCAGGACTTTCATTGAAATTTCATGATTGAATGAAGGCGTTTAACCGACTTCAAGCTCATTACGGTGATGAGACTGTTCGACACTTGCATTATGTTTACATGAGTTATTCTCACTTCCCCCGTACAGTCCATTTCCACATGTTTGGGCCATTAAGGGAGTTCCTGGGAGGCCAGTGTTCCAGACAAGAAGGACGCAGTCCGATCAGGACAGAAAACTTCCTACCTTGATGGTGTCCAAGCACTAGTGAAACAATGTGATAAGTGTATTAGTGTAGCAGGGGGTTATATAGAGAAATAAAGGGAGTTTTTTTCATTCTCTGAACGGTGTTCTATTATTCTGCACAACCAAAAGTCCCAGATTGACTTGAACACCCCTCATATATTCTTTTGTAGTTCTTATTAAACTTGATTTTATTCACTTTTACATGTTTTATTTATTTATATATTTATTGTTTTATATTTGCTGATTTCTATGACTGAATTACATTGTTAAATCATAAAAGGTGCCTTATTGGGGAAAAAAAATCATCATGAATATTTTTTGTCTATTATAGTGAGATAAACTCCAAAAATCTAATCACTGGGTTAGTAAATGTTCAGACATTAATATAACTCCTGTAGCGCTGATATTACAGATGTGTATATCGTACTGTATGACATCACTCATTAATAGATAATAAATTATATAGTAATTGTTAGTGTATAAAACATCATTATTGGATAAACACTAATCTTCAGGACGGTAACAGTAGATCCACTTCGCAGCACCACCGCAGAAATCACCTCGGCATGGATTATTTTCCTGTAACAGCACGCCCCCTAGTGTTTGACTCTGTACATGACATGCAGATGAGATGTAAAAGCCTATACACAGTGCTGAGTGTAACACATACTGTACAGTATATGAGATCAGTCACATGGCCGAAGCTTACCGGTGTCCTGGCTGGTGGAGTCGGACGTGGAGCTGCTCTCGGACCTCACCGTGTTCTCTGGAAACACGTAAACAACACAACAGCGTGTTTCTACAGTATGTCAATGTGTATAATCAGATATATCGGCAGTTAAAAAGTTTAATTTGGGTTCAACTTTTAAAAAATGGGATTAAGATAAATACTGTAGAAGAAATTCTAAATCTAAAAAGTATGAGGTATAAATGAAATGATGCATTTCTGTATTTTCTGACATTGTTTGTGTTTCACATAAATAATGAAAGGAAACAACTCGTTTACGCTAAACTTCCTTTGCTCCTCGCTTATCTAAGGAGGACTTTTTCCTGGGTTGTGTGTGTGTGTGTGTGTGTGTGTGTGTGTGTGTGTGTGTTTGAGGGAAATTAATTTCACCTCGCACACACGATTCCAGATTTTTTTTCCAGAATGGGATCCCGGACCTGTGATGTTAAAGTCATATGACCCATGTTTACCCCAAGCTGTGAGCCTCTCATCTCTCTCTCTCTCTCTCTCTCACACACACACACACACTTGTATGCCGACACCCACACGTCTCTGATCGCTCTGATGCTTCATTCAGAGCGTTTTATCTCAACACACCGACACACTGTTCTGGGGTCAGTTGCACAAAGCGTGTAAACCGTACGCTGACTCCGCTGAGCTGTCCTCAAGCTTGACAAAAGGTCAGAGAGAACAATGGATCTGAGGTCTTGCGTGACCCCACAACACTCCGTCCTGAGTCACTGCGGTTCCTGTTATGCTTCTGCTACATTCCGCCTCGATCCCACATTGTTCACGTGATCTACAGCTGTTGACTAAACTGAACTTGAGCCTAAAACTTTCTACTGTATATGTGAGTTGCATATGAAAGGAAAATTATTTACACTACAACACTGTTGAATTCTGGATTCTGATTGGTCAGAAGGTGGTGAGATTCATTCTCGATGAATATGTTATCACTTGCACTTGTGAATCCACACCACGCTCATACTGATTATTTTATTTTCTACAACACAACAAGCTATAATGCCTCCTTTAGTCTCACCTGTGTGACATCCTCTATGAACCGTCGTCCTCTTTCCATGAGCCAGCTGTTGCTCCGCCTCTATGTGCCTCCGGAGGGCGCCGCTGAACAGAGTCTTTTTCGATTTGCGCTGACACGCATCCTCCTCCTAAATCGCAACACAGTCAGAACGCGTACAGACGTAATATGAAAGGAAACACTTTTGAAAGTGACATTATGAGAAATCCACACACCTCGCTTTTCAGGTTGGTCTTGGAGCCGGCGCGGGCCGAACCGACTCTTCTGCGCACGTGAGGGGGGTTTTCACCTGCTTCTAAAGGAAACTCGTTCGGCAGCGCTCCAGTCAGTTCCTGCACATATTAGTCGATGTTATGATGCGGGGTTTCATTTTAAAGGAATAGTTTAGTTGAAATTGAAAAAGTCAAACCGGGACTTTGGATTGCGCAGAATAACTAAATGGAGTAAAAACTACTGAAGAACTGTTTAGTTCTTTATATAATCTGATACCACTAACGCACTTAGCCCAGATTTTCACTAGTGTTTGGATACCATCAATATAGAAAGCTGTCTCGGCACCATGAACGGACTGCCTGCTTCATGGCTGAAACCCTGGCCTCCCAGGAACTCCTTTAATGGCCCAAATATGTGAAAATGGCTTGGAGCGAGGTCAGGCCTGTACGGGGGATGTGGCAATAACTCCTAGCCGAGTTCCTGTAATGTGCAAGTGGTGTTGGCTAATAATTGTGTGCACATTTCAGACAGACAGAGGCGTCTATTCTGAAAGTTGGCGACAAGTTATCTGTGGTTTTTGAAGGAATCGGCGTTCCACTCGCTGAATTTTCACTAGTGGGCTCCGAGCCACCTCGGCCGAGATCGTAAATTCATGAAGACACAGATTTCTCACAACCATTTAAATGTTTTACTGCAGCTAAGAGACCGTATTGTTGTGCTTGACGTCTTCTGTAAATGTCAATCGGGTTTTACGGCTTCGATCACGAGAATCTGCGTATATTAAATACCTGCTTCAAAATAACAAACATTAAGCTTCAGAATCAGCAAGGAAAGCACATGTTTAGAAATTTAAAATTCAAAATGACTCAATATTATTATTCTCATGACATCGATATTACTCGACAGCCATCCACACTCGAACTTTCAGAACATTCGATCCTACACATCGAACTATTCCTTTAGCTGTTTCTTTACCACATGATAGACGTGTTCGCTACGAGACACTGCGAGCTTTTTAAGCGAAAAGCTAAAGTCCAGCGAGTGTTATTTGGCAGCACGACAGCCTGATCAGGGGTGTTGCATGTGAAGCATTTGCACTGAGAGGAAGCACAGTGGGAATGCAGCACTTACGCCCAGTTATCCAGCACCACATGGTGATAGTGTTACTCACAGACAGCAGGCTACAGCACAGAGTGCACCAGTGGCCCATCACTCCAGAGCTCGGGAGTGTGATAATGAGCTGTGTGTTTGAGAGCACATGTCTGTGTGAGTGTGTGTGTGTGTGTGTGTGTGTGTGTGCATGACAGTGGCTAGCTCCACATGCCAAAGAGATGTCACTTTGACAGGAAACAAGTGTCATACATTTATGTCACTGTGCATGTGTGTGTGTGTGTGTGTGTGTGTGTGTGTGTGAGACACTCACCGCCTCCTGGAGACACACACGCCTGAGTTCAGCCAGACGGGCACCGAGTAAAGCCTGAAGGCTCCTCCGTCTCTCCTGCAGGTCGACCATTCTTTCGGCGCGCTGCTTAGTGTCCGTGGAGCCCTGCAGCTCTACACACACACACACACACACACACACACACAAAGAAAGAAAAAGACAGAGACCTTTTAGATAAAATGATCCAAATAAGCAATTTCCCTGATTCTATCCCAAACTGTTTAATTCTCTATTCTGACTGGTCCGAAGGTGATGATTTACTTCCTATAACAGCAGCTCTGACAGTGTTTCCACTCATAATTCAATAATCCCAAGTTTTACTTCATGATGCTGGTTCAAATACATCATCGTTTCCATAGTAACAGTCCATTCACAGGAGCTTGTATGGTCAAGGCTAATAATAAACGAATTAAAAACTGCTGCACTCATACAGGCTTACGTGTGCTCTGGGAATAAATGCGTTGTGTTCTGCAAAAGGGAAGCGGTAGTCCTTATTAACAATACAACCGATACATTCTCTAGTCTTCTTACAGAAAATACAAAAGCTCAGAAAAAAGCTCAGAAAAATCAAAGCGAGGTGCTTGTTCGTATCACGTGACCAGATCTGCTCTGGTTCCTTCAAGACTTGGAACTTGTGCAACATTTGTCTTTTGTCCTATTGTCTACTGATGAGTGTATCTTTGTTTTAAGTGTAGAAATCTGTCACGCATTAAAACACTGCTGTGCTCACCATGCCCCGTGATTAGGTGACCTTTGACCTCCATGTCATGTGTCTTGCTGATTGATTGTGCCTTCACCTACATGGAGAAAGAAGGCACACTAAGGCTTCTGTGCAATCTAAATATTTTACAAATGCACCATCATCATCATTGAGGGGAAAAAAATGATTTGCTGCCGTGTCTATGTTTTTTTTGGACTCTTTCTCACCGTCCAGCCGTGCTCATGCGTGCTGCAGTGTGTCGGGCTCGTGGCCATGCGCCACCTCTACAGAACGTCCTGAAGGGGGAGCCACTGTGCTGCTGCTCGATTCTTTCTGAACTCGATGCCCTGAAAGAAGCACACACACACACAAACGGACATGCACACATCAAAGCGGAGTGAGCGATGCAGCCTTAGACAGCGAGCATAAGGGTCCGGGTTAAAAGACTGGCTTTGAAAGGAGACTGATAAGGGTACAAGTGGGCTCTGTGCAGTTAACACATAAGCACGATAGCTCAGTTGCAGTGGGGGTTACAGAGCCGAACGGTTCACCGCTATCGTAAAGATAGGCAAAGCTGGCACACCAGGACCAGGTGCAGGAGGAGAAATAGGCTGGAGCTTGGAAATGGGCTTGTTTTTTTCGTTTCAGAAGGTTAAATACTGCCTGTGGGATTGGACTGGATCGAAAAACTGAATCCACATGTTCATGTTAAACCGGGACTTTTGATTGTGAAGAATCAAGTAGAGAGTAAAACCTCACTTTATTTCTCTATATAATCCCCTGCTACACTAATGCACTTATTCCAGTGCTTGGGTATCATCAAGGTAAAACATTTCTCAGTACACCAGAGCCACGATCGGACCGCCTGCTTCACATGTGAAACACTGGCCTCACAGGAACCCCCTTAAAGGAACAAACATCTGGAAATGGCTTGGAGCCAGGTCAGGCCTGTGCGAAGGATGTGGCAATAACTACTAGCCGAGTTCCTGTAATGTGCAAGTGGTGTTGGTGAATGATCGTGTGTACAGTTCACACAGACAGACGCATCTCTTTTGAAAGTTGTCGGTAAGTTATTTGTCGATTTTCAAAAATCAGGTGTACTGCAGTAACGACTGCAGTGGGCCCCGAACCGCCTTGGCTGTGATCGTCATTCACGAACGTCCAGTCTTCTTTAAAATGCTTGCACCATTCAAATGTTGCACTGAGGCTAAGAGTCTCATCACCGTACTGTCTTCTGTAAATGTCCTTCACGAGAAATGTCATCACAAATCCCGGTTTGACTTGAACGCAGATCGTACATATTCTCAGAAAGTGTAGGTAATAAATGCACAATAATCCGTTTTGATGGAGTTACGAATCCCTACTGAATAACATGCTTTTCCTTCAGAACCAGAACACAGTAGTTTTTAGGTGAATTCTTTGAACTTTGAACACCATACCTCTGTTAAATTTCTTGATTTTTAATCTTCCTTGATTATAACATTTTAATTTCTATAGAGACAACTCATTCACTAAGATGAGTGTTCATACCGTACATAATTTAAAAACAACTAAAAATCTGATGTTATGTAAAAACATTGCTGATGTGAAGATTAGGAGCTATTTATGTAAGAAGTTTGAAATAAGAAGACTTGAAAAACTTTTTGTTTCTTACTTCAAGCAGCAGTTTAGAGAGGAAAAAATCATCTAAATAATGATAGTAATAATAATAATAATAAAAATATTGAATGGGTCTATTTATAAAATGGTGATACTTATACAGCAGTATCGCAATACAAATTGAATCGGCACCCAGGTATCGTGATAGTATCGTATTGGGTGATCCCTGGTGATCCCATCCCTAGAGTTAAGATGCACCTCATGGAAATATTTCTGAAAGAAATACATTATGACATTATAATACTGAGAGGTGCGTGACATGAGACGGACATGCTGTGTGAGGGAAGCTGTTGTGTCTGTCCCAATCTCCGATGTTAAGGGACCGTGGATGTAGTCAGACATTGTGTGAATGGATGTTGATCAGCATAAATGCTCCAGATAAAGGTTCAAATTGCATTGTTGGAGGTTGTGTGTTTGGGTGGTTCATTCAGTGATATCTCAACGTCATTTCTAACTCTTATAAACACTGACATATTCCTGCTGTCGAAAGTTATTGAGGTTGAATGTTGTTACAACCAAATTATAGTCATCCAATGTTAGAGTTCGTGCTGTATTATGTTTATGTATATTAACAACTGGCTGGAGAAAGTTGTACAAATGATAATATCTTGGACACTTTACAATTTTCATCACTACCAATCTGTATTCAAGTTAAAAAGCAATTGGAATGAGGAACTTGCACTTGAAACGACAAAAATATGTAGTCGCTTTTTCATTTACAGGGTGATAAGATGATGAGACGATTAAAGTGAAAGTTTTATACTGACAGGCGGTGATAAGTAAATAATAATACACCTCATAACTCTTTTGAGTCGTAAAGATTAGACAGTGCGAAAGTCGTAAATCTTCCAACTGCATCCAACTTCCCTCTCCACCCACTGGTCTGTCCGTGGGAACTGCAGACAGGAAATTGAGCTCCAAGAGCAGGAAATGGCTCATAATGGAGGAAGTGAGCTAGGGAAGCAAAAAGAAAAAAAGGGGGAGGCTCAAACAATATCGAGAGTGAGAGTCTCAGATGAACAAGCCAGTCACAAAGCCTTAGAGAAGAAACAACAACCAAAACTTGTGTTTCATTTCATCCAAAAGGTCCACAGAACCACTTCCTGTAAACATTTCCTTCACCGCAGGCACCGCTGAATTCTTCGTTTTTAGCTTCAGAGCCCAAAAACAAGCTTCTCTGTTTCTCATGGTGAACCGACACACAGTGGCTTTTCCCAAACAAGTCATTATGTGTGGACTGAAGGACAGCACACAGCACAAACAAGTCCTTTTGTCAAGTGTAAACGATGAGTGCGCTCGAAAAAGAAATGTAGCATGCTGTCGTCAGAAAGCGGAGAAAAGCACGCTAATTTCTCTTGAGGGGGATTGTTGTTGGCTTCGTTCAGGGAGAAGCTCTACGGTTATAATTTTAGAGAAATAAAAATATATTTATCACGTTCAATAAACCTTTATGATATATACTCAGCAAAAAAAGAAACGCCCCTTTTTCAGGACTGTGTATTTTAACAATAATGTTGTAAAAATCCAAATAACTTTACAGATCTTCATTGTAAAGGGTTTAAACAATGTTTTCCATGCATG
>JAQMYK010000039.1:4369808-4386419 GCA_030014345.1 Clarias buthupogon | reverse complement strand
GGAAGAGGGTCATGTGACACATCAAACTTATTGGGAATTTCACAAGAAAAACAATGGTGTGCTTGGTTTTAACGTAAATTTATTCTTTCATGAGTTATTGTAACTTATTATTAATTATTATTAACGTTTTATTAACATATTAGTTATTGTTAGTTAACTGTAGCATGTGAGATGGGTGGTCTAGGGAGTCTTGCATTGAAATCTGCTGCAATTACCCGGTTACTGCGTTCACCAGACATCAACACAATTTCTATCCGCTCCTCACGTGTTAGCCTCTGCGACATGTCAATGGCTGTAAACAAAAAGAAACTTGTAAATAACTCATGAAAGAATAAAGTCACGGATCACGGATCAGCCTTCACTCCCCATGTGCATCAGTAAACCCATGGCCACCCATAACCCTGTCACGTGGTCACTGGTTTTCCTTCCATGGATCACTTTTAGTATATCCTGACCACTGCAGCCCACAAACATCCCACAAGAGCTGCAGTTCTGGAGTTGCTCTGACCCGGTCCTCTAGCCATAACAATTTGGCTCGTCTCACAGTAGCTACATTTTCAATATCTCGTCACAATGGCGGCTGGAAGTGAGCGGGATATATTAGGCAGCAAATGAACTTTTTTTTCCCTGTATTGGAAACAGAAAAAATTGGGCAAGCATAATGACTTGAGAGACTTTGACCAGGTTGTGATTGTGATGGCTAGATGACCGGGTCAGACCAACTCCAAAACTGTAGCTCTTGTTGGATGTTTCCGGTCTGCAGTGGTCAGAACATACCAAAAGAGATCCAAGGAAGGAAAACCGGTGAACTTGCGACAGGGTCATGGGTGGCCAAGGCTCACTGATGCACATGGAGAGTGAAGGCTGGCCCGTGTAATTCCATCCAATAGAAGCGCTAGTACAGTAGTATTGATCAAATTGATGAAAGGCTTAACGCTTGTTGTGATAGAAAAGTGTCACACAGGGCATCTATTTTGGTAGACATACTACAGTGTCTATAAAGTTACAGTTAGTTGACAAACTCTTGCTACATAGCTTGCAGGCTAGTTATACAGCTAACGGGAGAAGAGATGCTAATAAAGAGTTTGTTGAAGGAACATTTGTTTAAAGCTGCTACGAGGTAAAAGATGACAAGAATAAGAGCGTTTATGACTACAAAAGTGTTGTCTTTAATAACTGTATTAAATGTAATCTTTGGCAAAGTGTTTTGAAATAAGCGGAATGAAAACTTCTATTATCGGAAAAAAATAAAAGTAATAGCAGTCGATCGACTTTGCTTCGTCGCACCACTCGGAGCCTTTCTATTTTACCATAAACTGCAAGCCCTGAAGTTGTTTTTTTTTTTTTATATATATATATTTAGTGCTGAGTATCAAACAAAAGGTGGGACGGGAAGTGTGGCGACTGCTTTTGGACAAAAACCGAGTCTTACACAGGCAGCACTGGCACAATGCTGACCAGCTGAACAGGAACAAGCACGTCGGGTTACGATACCGCTGCCAAATCCTCAACGTAACAGTGAAGACGTCCAACTATAGGCTATTAATAGCTTACCTAAAAAAACACACACACCATGGGCTAGTGCATGGATAATCCTAAGAAATGCACACATCCATGGGTGAGGTGTTCCTTAAAAACCCTAACAGGGCTAAAACCTGGTCTCTCGGTTGCACCGGTCTCCAGAGACAACACGAAGCATTCAGGAACGCTATTCGTCAAGGTCAGCTCCTTCTACAGGTAATAAACACAATATTTATCAGCCTTATTGCCTTCCACTGTTTCAGCTCTCCTTGCTCCTAAACCTACATTAGTCTCTAAGCTAAACATTTTCCTCCTTGTTCATATTCCTGGAATGTGTGACGCTGACACATCTGGATTTCTTTTTTTTTTTGTCCTGTTTAGAACAAAAAGCACGTAGAAAAACAACCATGGAAACCTCGGTGTACTTGTGGGAACCGCAGGAGGCGACACTGACTGCTGAGCTAGAATGGGTTCACAAACCGAGGACGCCTGTGGGATCCATGACGAATACCGACAGCACCCGGGATTTTTTATTATTAAGATATAGAGAAAATTATTGAAGTTGTTTTATTATATATCATGTTCGTTTTTTTTAATAAATATCATTAAGATTGGCTTAATTATGTTTAACTCGAAGAAGTAACAACACAGTGAAACAATGCATTGAACTCAATTGATGGAAAGTTAAAGAATAAAGTGCTCTAATAAACTAATATAATATAATAATATAATAACTAATGTGAGTTTCCTAATATGGCAATTTTACACTTCCAAAAAGCACGTCTGAAATGATGCGATCATGATAAGCAGATCGAAGTTTATTTGGATACATATAACCCTGATTCCACCTCCAAATCAAGCCTCTCTTGTTGAGCGTACAGACTGCAGGATGGCCTCGCTTTGTTCTCTTATCGCTTCAATCTGCTTACGCATCTCGAATCCACGGGGCTCGTCCAAAAGCAGGTGATGGTTAGGATTTAACGCCCGTATGAGGGATAAACATCAGTGCATGCACATCTGGTGGGCACATGCTGCCTCTAATTTACCTCTTTGTCTGCAAGTCAGGGCTGAGTTCAAGGAAACAGCAAATACACCAACGTCATACAGTAGACCTTAGTATGCAGGTGTGAAATGTTTGTAAACCATATGGCTGTTTATAAACTCTTTATACTGTACATTAAATATTAATCCACAATAGAAATAATGGGGAAGCAAGGAAAACCCTTACTGTGTTTAAACATAAACCGGGTGTGTGTGTGTGCATACTGTAGATAATGTCCATGGCAAGGCGTCTCATTGATGATGTCCCGCCTTGAGGATACTTTTTTCGAAATCCATCACTGATCCTGTCTTCAAAGATCTCGCCAAACAACAACAACAAAAAAAAACAGAAGCTGTTTTAAATCAGAGCGTGATCCGCAGCAGCGCGGCGGCCTCTTTTACAACCGAACGACGAGGATTTTACAGCTTTTTTTTTTTCTCTTTTGGCTCTTTGATCTCTCTGCAGCGCTTGGAACATTACAGCAATGAATCCAGGAAGGTTCAGCCGGGTAAAGCCATAAAGAGAATGTGCAAGAGCAGCAACAAGTAACGCGGAGACGTCGGAAGAAAGAGAAAGTCGGTATGGGTGTGGGGGCGCGACACGGGGAGTCTGAGCTAAGTTACGATGCTCTAGGGTACGGAATTAATGAATCTTTTTTTATTCTATTTTATTTTTTAGGATTAGAACAGAGAGAATGAGTTCATTTAAAAGGAAAAGAAAAAAAAACAAACAGCCAGCAGCGAGACGCTGGAGATGCAAATCTGAACCCAATTTGAATATTAAAAGCTAGAGAGAAGGACGGTACACGTTTTATGTCCCGACTCGAATCCTATCGCTTCCTATCGAATAAACCGACTGATATCCTCTCTATATAGTTTACTTCCAAAGATAAGGAAGTAAATCAGAGAGTTACACCTGCAGGGCTGTTTGTGTCCTGAGCTGAACTTACACACTTACAGCTGCTTTTTGAGCACATACAGCAGATACACATCCGGGGTCTGGTCAAATGTAATACCCAGGGGACGTTGTCCTGTTGAACTCTATTTTAAGACGGATGAGGGGATTGTATTCCCAAAGTATCTCAGGGTTGTAAGGAATCAAACCTTAATAATAATACCTGCTCAGAAAGAATGAACCATGGACGAACAAGACTTCCTCTTCCACGGTGAAACTGGATGACTGATACGACCAGTAACCAAAGTGACAGCTAAAAAGGAACGACATGGGAGGGCAATGGGGGAAACACAAATGCATTTCACTATCATCATATCACGACCCAAACAATCTCCCATCCAGCCAAGGTCAGGAGTCTAGACAGCAGAATTAGCCATGGGAGGGATGAAACATTCTCTCTTCTGTCAATCACAGTATCACTGAATAACTAAAGATGTCCATGAGCGGACGCATAAATAAATGCACGGGAGGGTGTATAGTGCTCTCCTCTGACTGTCTCATGCTACCCAGGGACATACTGTAATACCATAAGCGCTGAGTTGAAAATAAAATGCAGTGGCTTCACGTGTCTCCGAGGAAGCATGTGTTAGGTTTCACTCTCCCCAGTTGGTAGCTGTGGTGTGATAGGGAAGAGCTGGGGAGAAGATGGGAATTGGTACATGGCCAGATCGGTAGGAAAATGGGATGAAGAAATGCTTGTAGATGTCTAAGAATGACATCGGGTTATCTCCATAGCCAACTGCAAAATAATTTGTACATCACAAACAACGTTCATGGGCTTTTAGCTTTGATTTCTATTCATGTGTGAAAATGATTCCCTGTGCTTCCACTCTTTTACTATTTAACCCCTGAAATATGGCCGTTCCATCAGGAAAGAAAAATATTGCATAGAGGTTATTACCTGGTCATTCAGGTGGTCAGCTGACCACATAATGGTGCTGAACGTACAGGTAGACCTGAGCGACTGAAACATCCCCAGATCATAACACTATGGGCACAATGCATGATGGGTGGATCTCTTCATCCACTTCCCTTCTTACCCTGATGCGTCCATTCCTTCAGACTTATCAGACCACATGATCTTTTAACACTGATCCAAAGTCCAATCTTTATGCTCCCTAGCAAACTTAAGCTTGATGAGTCTCACTAACAAGTGGTTTTCTCATGGACACACAGCTGTTTAGTCCCAATCCTAGAGTGTATATAAGGAAATGCTCTTACTTTCACTATTAAACATAGCTCTGATTTTTTTCCTTGATTTTAGTTTTTTACAATCCACCTCCAACCCAATTGTTTAGGCGATCTCTGTTCATGATTTTTTTTTTTCCGATCACATTTCTTCCAAAAAGTTCACAGTTCAGCACTATCCTTCCATGTTTTACTAACGTGTTGGAGTGTTTTTAACCCAGTTCCAGTCATTACAAATGTCCTTAGTTGATTTCTTTGCTTGATGCTGGCCAATAATTTAACTCTTTTAAAAACTGAGACTTTTTTTTTTTTAAATGATCAACTCACAGGAAACAATAGTGAGAAAAAAAACGTACTGAAATGATATGAGGATTGAAACTTTGCGAGAAACCGTAACCAGTTGAATTCTTACACACATGATAACAGATGTTTCTTTGTTTGATTATATTCCGTACATAACAACAAGAAATCCCCTACAGATCTATAACGATTTCAACACTATGTAATGTTAACCCTGCTTCCCGGACTGCTGGTATAATATTATTATTACTAGTCAGCGCTATTGCCCTGTGATAATTACTACTCACACGTTTTTGTCCCTGATCTAACACACTTGATTCAGATTATCAGTCATGTGATGCATCCTGGGTGAGATCCACCACCACTCTCTAACGTTATAGAGAGAGCGCGTTTAAAGATGTATTTATGTCATTGTCCTTTAATTATCTGTGTAGTTAAAACAGTTTGGTCTCTGAGCCAGCGATAAGTCGAATAAAGTGTTCATCAGAGAGCGCTGGCTGCAAAACTAGAACCGAGGGCCGGTTGTTCCGAGAAAACAATGAGCTCATCGTCAGCTTTAATTACATCACCCTTAGAACAGGAAGCAAATCTGACAGCCAGATAACAGCTCGGTGAATAATAAATATGCAAACACTTTACAGTACATTAACCTGAACTTTAGGTGTCCCGTCATGCCTGTGTAATCCTTCAACATAACTACAAGGAACTGTTCAAGTCAAACCGGGACTTTTGATTAGCCAGAATAACAGAAGACAGTTCTGAGAGTAAAAACTCCCTTTATTTCTCTATATAATCCCCTGCTACACTAATGTACTTCTCCCAGTGTATAAAGGAACTCCTTTAATGGCCCAAACATGTGGAAATGGCTTAAACAGAGGTCAGGACTGTATGGGGGGCACTGTGGCAATTACTCCCAGCCCAGTATGAGGCTGTGCATTGTCCTGCAAAAACCAGGCTGTTATTTTCCGGTAAAGTAAACGGCTATTAAAGGAGTTCATGGGGGGCCAGAGTTTCAGACGTGAAGCAGTCTGAAACTCTCAGTCTCATCATGGCCATGAGGCACTGAGAAAACTTTCTACCTTGATGGTTTTAAATGGATTGCATTAGTGTAGCAGGGATTATACAGAGAAAAAAGGGTATAAATTTTATTATTTTAACCGTGTCTGTGAAAATCGAAAGTCCCGGTTTGACTTGAACGGCACCATTACAATATTATTATAATAACATAGCCCGAATGTAATTAATATTAATAATAATTAATAATAGTACGAGGAATATATTATTAATTGGGATGATAGTTGTAACTTTGCAACTATAAATGTTGATTAATCACCTGTAATTGCATTATTGATATGATTCTCCAGTTTGTCAAAATTCCCCTTAAAACTGTATTACATGAAAGTATCACCTATACTTCTGATATATTTTACTAAGTTTGACACATACCTCAAAGCCCAACAGGTTTCGGTTTGCTTGTTTCCTCCCATGCAGAAATGTTCCCCTTCGGTCAAAAGCGCTCTGTTTGTTTGTGATGCTCATGCAGGACAAGGACAAGCATCAAGCATCATCTCAGACTGCACGACACCCTATCGATCTGTATGCACAACGAGCAAATCAATAGGGTATAAACTGCGACAAACCGATACCGCCCGGCCTGATTACACGAAAAAAAACAAAAAAAACATGCCTAACATCTTAGCGAAAGACTGTCACACTGTATCTCTGAGCGCTCTTATACTGTAGGAGCAACGCGCCACGCAATATACACAGCTGTTACGCTGCTGATATGGAATTCCACTAAGCAATTTAGCTGTCTACGGTCCAGCCCATTAGAAATGTTAGCTATGTTTGCACTCCGCAGCTGATTATGACGAGAATGACATCAATCGTCCATTTGGCTTTGGTATGTACAGTATGATATATATTATACGATGCACACCATATATACTGCTTATGTTAGGTGTACGGTTGTCCAAGAGAAGTAGCAAACCCTTTCCAAGCGGTTCTGTTGTGAAGTCACTGGAACAAAAGGGTGACAAGACACAGACACGGCGTGCACGATGCTTTCATTAACCTGGTAACGAGATAAAGGCGCATTAACGAGATAAAGGCGCATTAACGAGATAAAGACGCATTAGCTCTCTGTTCAATAAAAAAAAGAAAAAGTGTGTTTAAGCTGCACTTGGCTGCGTGCCACAGTAAAAAAAAAAAAAAAGGGGGGTGCTGGTTTCTAGGTAGCCCTCCAAACACTTCAGTAATCTCCTTCCTACTAAGCAACCGGACCGTCCGAGCAAACGCAGCAGGAAGCCGAAACAAAGAGTTATCATTCCGGTTTAACTGTTGTTTCTTTTCCCAAATGCCGTAAACAGAGCGAGCGCTTAAAAGGAAAAGGTCAGCTCTTGAATGAGTACAGCAAGAAGGAACAAAACGCAAAGTGATAAAAAAGTAACAAGTGATGAATTTGGATCTACAGACTGTAGCTGCATCCAAACCGACCTCGATGCTCGTACCGGACGGACATCCTTCTGACATTAACCGTGGAAAAAGTAATCATTTACGTCTGCCGTACATCCACACTATCCGGTGTCACCCAGAAGAGGACGTCTTCCCTTTTGAGTCTGGCTCTTATTAAAGCTTCTTCCACATGTCATCTTAAAGAGTCTTTCCTAATATCTGGCTTGTTCAATAAATACCGCTCTGAATACGCGGCTACACTCGGATTTCTGTAAATCTCCTCCGTGACGGGCCATGCCTGTTCTTAAAAGCACTTTCAATTGAATTGAATTAACACAAGCGAATGATATTACTGTACTGTGCATTTTTCAGCTTTCGTTCTCCTGCGGTTATGTTAAAAGACAACGAGAGCCGTCGAGATAATCACATGCAGACGACAAGCTCCGAAGCGAACGCTCAACGCCGGGAACGCGAAAGAGCGACTTCGTGTTTTCTCGCTGAGTAAGCAGAGCAAGCTGCGCTTTTGTGTGAAAATCAGCACGGCTAATACGAAAAGTAAACGACGCTATCGGCTCACAAAAGGGTCAGGGTGGAAATATGTTTGAGGTCTGCCTGCGAACCTCGTGCTACAGTACGTCCTCACTGATAGATAGGGTTACAGTACATTCACTTAAACCTGGGTTTAAACTTTTATGCAGGAAAAGAAGTGGAATGGAGATCGTCAGACTTGGTGTATAACAGCGTACAAAGTGATGTTTATTACAATTTCTGAGTTTGAGATCTGGGAGGTCACCCGGCAAAAAAGCCTCCGATAGAACAGGATGATGCAAAACTGGCAAAATAAACAGAAGTATCGTTGTCATTTTTATATAACCTTATGATACAAGATCTTCATCATGTAACCTGACGTGTTATTGCACAGTCTGTTGTTACAGAGTTCGGCCAAGATTTTCTTTTAAAGAGTGATAGTCTTTTTTTAAAAATACAGTAATACAGGCTTTTAAGCTCCATGCTTGAGTGTAGAAAAGTAAATGATTTGATGAAACGAAGGTGTCAGGACGTCTAGCCTCGTGGCGTCAGACAGGCCCTCCTCCGTAACCCAGCCATGACCAAAGACCTGATAAATTATGCAAAGACACCGTCGTCAGGTCTCGGGCCTCTCAGGGCTGGAAACAGCCAGGACTGTCATCCTAAAGCAGGAGGAGGAGGAGGAAGAGGAGGAAGAGGAGGAAAGGGAGGAATTTGTGCAGATGTATCCGCAGCTTTAAAACAAACAGAGCTCGGTGTCATAAACATGCTGTGCTGCGTGCTGTACATTAAGTTCCGTGAGCCGCGATCAAGGCCAGATTTTAACTGCACCGAAGGCTGATGGTATCACTTTCAGAGTTTTGGATCCTGTGTAGGTTTAAACTCAAAAGCAAGAGATGCAAGCACAATACCCAGTTCGTACAGCAACGTTTGTTGAAAGTAAAGGTCCCGGAGACGATCGCTGTTATTCATTATTGGATGATGAAAGTTTCTGAGCAATTATGCCTTGTGAAATGCCCTGGAACTCCTGACCGCTGAGCTGAGTCAGGTTTGAGTTCATCCAAAAATGATCCATGAGTCACTTTGTAGCTCACATGGAGAGGATGCATGCTTATGGAAAGCATTTTTAAATCTCTTTTTAATAGCCTGGACATTTTAAAGTACATTTCATCTCTAAATCATTATTTTGTTAACAAAACTCACTGTAATCCATCCATCCATCCATCCATCTAGGAAGCTCTATAGTCCAACTAGGGACTCTGGAGGCCAATGATGACCACTGTATTTATTTCAATTTTTACGATCGTTGTAAGACCTCCGGTCAACATTCACACTCGCATTCTATGGGCAATTTGGGAATGCCAGTTGGAGGAAACCAGAGTACCCAGAGGAAACCCACCAAGCATGGGGAGAACATGCAAACTCCATGCACACAGACGGTGGCACCACTCACTGTAATAATAATAATAATAATAATAATAATAGTGTATAATAATAAAGTTTAATAATAAAGTTAACTACAGTATTATCAAGTTGCCCTTGAACTTTGTCGCTACAGAGGACAGCCAGGCACAAGAACAATTTCTTCAACAGTTAAATGTTCTTCCCACTGTGCAATATCAATATTTGCAATATGTGCAACACCATGGATATTTATTTGATAATATCCCATATGTTATTCCATTTCTTGTTAATTGGTTTTGATTGTGTGTGTGTGTGTGTGTGTTGTCTCTAGAGGCTTCTGTCACCAAAACAAATTCTTTGCATGTGCAAACATACTTGCCAATAAATCTGATTCTAATAATAATAATAATAATAATAATAATTCTAATGGTTAGTGGTTAGTTCTGTGGCTTTGCGCCTCTAGGGGTCTGTGTGTATGCAGTTTGCATGTTCTCCCTATACTTGGTGGGTTTCCTCCGGGTACTCCGGTGTCGTCCCACAGTCCAACAATATTCAGATAAGGATAATTGGCGTTTCCAAATTACCCGTTGTGTGTGAATGCCATTGTGAATGTTGACCGGAGGTCCTACCATGGTTGTAAAAATGGAAACAAATGCCTCCCTGGTTGCCAGTTGGACTACAGGGGTTGCTAGATGGAAGGATGGATGGAATATTAATATGTGCAACGCTGTGCAAAGTCATTGATATTTATTTGATAATACCCCACATGTTATTCCATTTCTTGTTAATTGTTTTTTGTTTGTTTGTTTGTTTGTGTGTGTGTGTGTTATCATCACTGATAGCTTCTGTCACCAAAACAAATTCCTTGTATGTGCAAAAGTACTTGGCAATAAGGCTCTGATTTCTGATTCTGATAATAATAATAATAATAATAATAATAATAATAATAATAGTAATAGTAATAATAATAATAATACAGCAGCCATGTGAATTAATCTTTTCCCTCCCAGACCCTACAGACAGTTTTATTTGTTCAATGCATTTAATCAAATTCACTCTAACCTCAACTCAGAGCTGCATCCATTATTATACTACAATAATAATAATAATAATAATAATAATAATAATAATAGACAGCACAGCAGATTAATGATGGTGGCATCACAACTCCAGGATCTGGGTTCAATTCCCACCACAGGGTCTGTGTGCATGTGAATGTTGACCGGAGGTCCTACCACGGTTGTAAAAATGGGAATAAATATAATGGTCACCACTGGCCTCCACAGTCCCTAGTTGGACTACAGAGGTTTCTAGACGGATGAATAAAGTATTAATATGTGCAAATACCACTGATAATTATTAGCTAAAACCTCACACATAATTACATTTCTTGTTACATTTTTTGTTTGTTTGTTTGTTTTTTGTGTTGTGGGTGTTGTCATCTTTGGAAGCTTCTGTCACCAAAACAAATTCTTTGTATGTGCAAAAGTGCTTGGCAATAAAGCTCTATAATATTATTAGATAATTATAATTAGATATCTATAATTATTATAAGAGTCAGAATCTCTTTCTGATTCTGACTCTTATAATAACAATAATATGAATAATAAGAATACAGCAGCCATGTGCAATAACCTTTTCCCTCCCAGACCAAACAAGACAGTTTTATTGATCCAATGCATTTGATCAAATTCACTCTTACCTCAACTCAGAGCTACATCCAGACTTCCAGGCATTGTGTCATGATCCCTGGGTTAAAGAGTTCAGAAGAGCTGTTCTTCAACAGGCAGCAGTTCCCTTTAAATCCTTCTGACCGGGCAATGCATGAACACACACCAAGAAACAACTCCTTGGCGCATATATAGGCAAAACAGCTGCATAAAACCCTTGTGTTCAAGTTTTTAAATAATAAAAATAATGACAAAATAAGAGTTGTATTGTTAGTATGTAGAGCGCTGCCAATAGGAGCAGCGCTGAGACATTCCGCGCGTGAGTTCTGCGCTCTCAGGTCGAGGGAGAATCCAGCGGACGATACCAACTCGGGCGCGCAGAGGGGGGGGGGGAGCGGTACTGCGCGTAACCGCGCTCTCACTATATATCCACAGATATTAACTAGATTTAATTACGGTATATTATAAATACATATTATTCCTATATAAATGTATAAAATAATTACAAAAACATAATTATATTTGAAGTAGATTTAACTTTTTAAAAATTCCTCCCCTGAGACAGATGGTATCGTCTGTTTTGGTAACCTGCAGCAGGGTTTATACAGCTTTAACGCGCGTTCTCGTACCAAGTCTTCACTCTGTGTGCTGAAATTATAATTACCTTTAATATAACTATTTAGACTTTTTTCATTGTTGTGTGTTTGATTGTACTGATTGTGAGGAAAGCGTCTGTTTAAAGGTAAAGGTAGCGTTATGCGCGCGCGCTCCGGCAATCTAACCCCCCCCCCCCCCCCCTCAGCTTTTTGTGGAAGAATGCATGTAAAAGCATGACTTTTAATCGATGCTAAACTTTGCCTCCATCAAGACATGATGGCACAGAAAAGTGCACAGTCATAACCACCATCCGAAATATGACATACACTGATTAGCCATGACATAAAAGTTGGTAGTCCCGCCCCCTTTTTTTGGGCCACCCATACCAGTGATGTACTGGATGTTCTGACACCTTTCTATCAACTTTAAATAATTTTTTTTTTTTTTTTCACAAACACAGTCATTCATAGTACTATATGCAGTGAAATGCACATGACCTTAAAATAAAAGACTATGAATAGGAAATAAATATGAAAAAGAAAATAGAAGGTAAATTGAACTAAGAAAGAATAAAATTAAATACAATAAAATATAAAATAAAATAACTGTACAGTACAAAATATACAATATAAGGAAAATATATGAAAAAATATAGAAAAATAAGAAAAACAGCTGTACGTATAGAAATATAGAATTTATGGGATTTTTTGTGTGGGAATGAAGTTGAGTATACAGTAAATAGAAATGTCCAGGGGAAGTGCAAATGTGCCTGAAAGTGTAATGATTCACATATATCCACATATTTAAAGTGATTTTATCAGGCATCAGGGAAACAGAACGACCAGGGGGTGTGCAAATATGCTTGAAAGTGACTCGTGATACAGCAATTAACTAATTAACTAATGTCCACAAATGTGCAACCAGCGTTAAACCTTTTATCAATTTGAAGTAAACTCGTGCTTCTATTGGATAGGACTACACTCCCCGTCTGCATCAGTGAGCCTTGGCCACCCATGACCCTGTCGCCTGTTCACTAGTTTTCCTTCCTTGGGTCACTTTTACTATGTCCTGACCACTCCATCCTGGGAACATCTCACAAGAGCTGCTGGTCTGGAGTTTGTCTGACCCCAGTCCTCTAGTCATAACAATTTGGCTCTTCTCAAAGTAGCTACACTTTTAATATCTCATTACAATGGTGGTTAGATGTGTGTGGGATATACAGTACTAGGCAGCAAGTGAAACTTTTTTCCTTAAGTTGATGTGTTGGAAGCAGAAAAAATGAGCAAGCTTAAGGATTTGAGTGACTTTGACAAGGGCCAAATTGTGATGGTTAGTCAACTGGGTCAGAGTAACTCCAAAACTGCAGCTTTTGTGGGATGTTCCTGTTCTGCAGTGGTCAGGTCATACCAAAAGTGATCCAAGGAAGGAAAACTGGTGAACTGGTGACAGGGTCATAAGTGGCCAAGACTCACTGATGCACATGGGGAGCAAAGGCTGGCCCGAGCAGTCCCATCCAATAGAACCACAAGTGTAGATCAAATTAATGACAAGGTTAATGCTGGTTGTGATAGAAAGGTGTCAGAACACAGTGCATGACTGTTTTGCTTGCAGAAAGGGGGGACCTTCGTAATATTAGGCGGCTGTTCATATTGTTACTGGTGTAAGAGCCAGATATAGCAAGTTGATTGTGGGCCAAATAGTGTTTTCTTTTTTTTTTTCCATGTTCGTCTTGCCTAATGTTCTGGTCAGGATTGTCAGTGTTAATGAAAATTGAGAAGGTGGCTCTCCTGCACTGGATCACCCCAGGGGATCAAACACTGTAGGTTGATTTGCAAACCAATGAGCACAAGCCCAGCTCCTAGCAGGACACATCTTTTCTCATGTTAAATACTGCCATTTAAATTACACTACAGAAGCATCTTTCTGTCTTTTCTGACCATCTGCACAATACTTCAAGCATAAGTAAAAGGAAAGGCTCGGTCAAATGGCTAACGGGTTTATTAAAAATTACTGGAAAATGGTTGTTCATCTCACGCATCTTTAATCCAGGATCAGTTTTCTGATCAAAATCTCGTTTGGCAAGCATTCATATGCGGTGAGTGTAAAAATAAGAATGAAAAAAGTTCAATAAAAAATGTCACTAGTTGAAATCATGGCTCAGTGTGACATACTGTACATTGAGGCTTTGTTGCTTGTAAGTGTGTGTATGTATGCGATAATGTATGTCAATATAAGTGTAATTAATCAGGGTTTTCCTGTAAATAACTAAAGGCTAGAAGTTTGGCCTGATCAACTAAATGTTGTTGCCTTTTATCAATTATCGAGTCCTGTTTCTCTCTTTGCCAGCAGTTTTACACAATACAGTATATCTATTATCACATTAAACCTCAGCACTGACACTTGGTTAATACCGTAAGATTGTATGTTGCATCACTGGTGTGGTGTTAGTCTGAGAGTGAGTTGCTAACATGTTTTATCATCTGGGATTTGCATCAGAGACGAGAACGGCAGCTTAATTCGAGCGTGTGAGCATGAATGGAGGGAAGTTAATCTGGCGAGCCAAACAGGTTGTATCTCCTGCCCTTCCTGGAATTCTCCATGGTCTCGAGAGAATCCTCACACATATGAGAAGAAACAGAAGAGACCAAATCAGAGAGAGAGAGAGAAACCGAGGCAAAGAGGAGTGTTCCCTGCTGTGTAGGGACTCCATCATTCACCCATCAATCACAACACACAATCAGCTATACCTCCCACACCATGCCTCCTACCCCTGCCTCTGCCGTGCTTGTAACTGGTAACTGACGTGTACAACGTCTTCTAATATACTATTGAAACGTGCTTTCTGTCTATGTAAGGGAGTTCTTGAAAACAGAAAGAATGAAAATGACAGATTATTAGTCATAATAGATTTAAGGAAGAAAAGAAACACACTTGGGAAAATTGTTTTGTCCTTTGACGTTAGTAAAACAATTCAAGGAAGAACAATGTCTTTGAATGCAAAAAGCAGGAAAAAAGGAAGACAGACTTTTAGAATAACGTTTGGCATGATAGAAAAATTTATATCGGCATACATCCGGTCATCGCTGCAGGGTTCCCCTTGTTCCTGTGTCGAGTCATGTGACAGGAAATGTACTGCAATTCAGACACAACAAACCAAGTCTTTTGTTAATATGAATTCTAAGATTGATGTCTCTATTCTATGCTCTATTTTTTTTTTTCCAGTTATGTTATTGCATTTGAAATGGTTAGTTATGTAGATTATAAAAGTTATATAGATGTTATCTAGTTATTATACACTCTGCGGGAAAAAAGGCCAAAGTTGGTTTTGCCACAAACATGTTGTAGATCATTCATAATAAAAGCCCACTTCATGTTAAAGCACTTAACAGCAGGTTTGTTATCTATGGAAGGCAATTAAAACTGAATGGAACAACAACGACACTCATTTGTCTCAATAAAATGAACCCATGTTGCATGTCTCGTCTCCAGTCTAAGCCACGTAAAATTCACAAAACGTGCATTTTTTTATTTAGCTACGGGTAAAAAAAAATCAACAATGTTCAATTTGTCAATTTTTTTATATTGCAATTTCTTTACTGGATCTGAATTGGTTCAAAGCTGGAAAGCTCAACATCTAGAGATTACGAACTTGCAATCAGCTACAATTTTAATGCAAATAAGAAAAATGCTGCTACAGAAAGAAATGAAACCTTACAGTCAGTGATGTAATAGGAAAATTATAAGTTAAAGTTGATAACGTTCCCTTAACAGTGTACTCCTAAAAATGGCACCAACATTTGCCAACTGTCTGAGCAGCACTTTCCCGTTTTATTCCTCTTACACCAGAACAACTGACCAGCGATGACATTTTTTAAATGTATTTAAAAAGAGCTGCATCATGTACTTTTTATCAGTTTGTAGTTACATTTAAAGTTAAAGCAGGTACATCTACAGCAACAGTTGCTCTTATCAATTACATAGAGTCATTTTCTCAGTTTTATCATCTCTCTTGACAATTTGATGGAAGTTACAATAAGAAAATGCTTTCACTGCAAAAAAAAAAGTACTGTATAAGAAACCCTGGCATACTGCAGCATTTATTTAACCAAAAGTTAAATAGAAGGTTAGAAAGGGTTGAAACGAGGTGATTGGGAGCGCCAAATGGAGACGTTTGGGTTATTTCCCATCTGTTTAACAAATCGCCACGTAAAACACTCCCTCCGTTTTCACACAGGTGTTTGACATTAGCCGAGGCCACAAACGCTAGTCAGAAGAACTGACCCTGCCCCTCCCTTTCCGAAAACATTTGACCCCCAAATCCTCCAAAATGAGGCTAGATAGTACCCATATTTACATCTTTTTCCAGTCTCTTTCGGTAGTCCTCTACCAGAGGCACCGGCATTCGACCCTCATGCAGAATTTTTATATGAAATCCACATGTGAGCTACTTACATCCTTTCATCAAAAAAGCTGCAAGCTAAGTGAAATGTTCACCGTTCGGGAATGTTCCTGAGCGCTGGCAGGACATGAAAGAAGCTCTGTTTCCAGGACGTATCTGTACTCCAGGCGCAAAAACAACGTATTACAAATGTAATACCCCAAACTACAATTACGTATAATAGGCTTTCGTTATTCCTATAATTTTATACAGCGTGTTAGAAAGACGCACTGTTCTCACTGTCTCTTTCCTGAATTCGAAACATTCACATTAACATGTGTCCAATATGTCCCTTTTTTTTTTCTTTTTTTTAAGAGTACATGACATTTTAAGGGCATAATACCTCTTGACAGGCAACAAATGACCAGATCTCTTGAACGTAGCAGGTTGGAGATGCCTGGAAAACAGCTGATTCTGTCATGCTTAAACCCCACACCTTTCATTTGCTGCCAGTTGGCTGGGAATGTTTTCTCTAAGACGTTTGGGGAAAACGTTTAGAGAACCAAATCCCCCCC